>JAGDQP010004941.1:0-81702 GCA_022664845.1 Lepisma saccharinum | reverse complement strand
CCGGTAATTTTGACGTCAAAGATGTACCACGCACTGGAAGGCCAAGTGTCGAAAATGTCGATAAAATCATGGACATTGTCGCGTCCGACCGTCATGTAAGCACTGTTTCGATTGCCCAAGAGCTAAACATTGCACAAAAAACCGTGTGGAACCATTTGCATAAGGCTGGATACACAAAGAAGCTTGATGTATGGGTGCCACACGAGTTAACGCAAAAAAACCTCATGGACCGAATTTCCATCTGCGAATCGCTGCTGAATCGCAACAAAAGCGACCCATTTCTGAAGCGGTTGGTGACTGGTGATGAAAAGTGGATCACTTACGACAACGTCACGCGAAAACCGTCGTGGTCGAAGCGCGGTGCGCCGGCGCAAACGGTGCCCAAGCCAGGATTGACGGCCAGGAAGGTTTTGCTGTGTGTTTGGTAGGATTGGCAGGGAATTATCTACTATGAGCTGCTCCCCTACGGCCAAACCCTTAACTCGGAACTATATTGTCAACAATTGGACCGTCTGAAGGCAGCAATCGCCCAGAAGCGGCCAGCTTTGGCCAATAGGAGAGGCATTGTGTTCCACCAGAACAACGCCAGGCCACACACATCGATAGTGACTCGCCAGAAGCTCCGGGAGTTTGGTTGGGAGGTTCTTATGCAAATGCATCCACCTTATAGTCCGGACCTGGCACCGGGTGATTACCATCTGTTCCTGTCCATGGCGAACACGTTTGCTGGTGCAAAATTCGCTTCAAGAGAGGCTTGTGAACATCGACTGTCTCAATTTTTTTGCCAATAGGGACAAGGGCTTCTATGAGAGAGGCATCACGATCTTACCTTCCAAATGGCAACACGTTATCGAACAAAACGGCGCATATGTAACCTAAATCGGATCATTCTAACTATGGTAAGTCAAGCTTCAATGTCATGCAAAAATAATGGATTACTTTTTACTACACCAGATGTCTGCGAAAGCGTGTCTTTAGATTTTTGTTAAATTTCTACCTAGTCTCCGGATCTAGTGATGAAAGCAGATGCTTTTTATTTCCAAGCATTGTGAGTAGAGTTCGAATCAAGCTCACGCCAGACATTCTGACTAAGGCTTTGTCTTCAAGACGTCACATGAAGCACATTGGAAATGGCACTTTAGAAGGGTCCGTAGGTTTTTTTTTTTTTGACCGTGCGATTTCTGACAGTACAGAATGTCGTGCGTTTTGCGGCCCCAGGAAAAATAATCGTGCCTTTCGCGATTATCTAGTTCTTAAACAGTTAAACTTGTGTGTATTTAATAACACCGCTTGGAAGTTTGAGATAACCCAAAGCTATTAAAATAGTTCAATTTAAGGGCTTAGTGCGATAAACTATATAGTAACAGCAAATACTGTCTTCATTATCATTGTTTCTTGGCTGCCAGACTCAGGATAGTCACAGCTAATGCATGATTATTGAAGTGTAGATAACAAAAACCTGATAAGTTCAGAAATCAGGTTTTCAACAAGCGAAGTAAAAAACGTCTGACTTGTAGCACCTTTTCAGGACTTGCCCGTAAGTTCAACTTTTTGTATCTTGGGACCTTTTCTGTTTTAGAACAAAGAAGTTCTACCACGAGGCAGAAATAGTAACAAAAGATCCACAGGTGGGGGGAAGGGGGGAGCGAAGGACGACCTTTCAATTGTTACCACTTACTAAATCAGTTTTACAATTAAAATTCTTAGTGTGAAATAAATTCTGGTTTTATTTTAGTATTATAAAATTATATGCTACTTTTTCTTCTCTCTTACGTTAAATCTGGTAATGCATAACAAAAGCATTGTCTAACTATCGTTTTCATATTTTTTTTTTTTTTTCGAAAAACAGAACTTGTATTTTACTGTAGATATGACTATCAACACGACTTGTTATTTGCTCTGCTCAATGAATTTTCTTTTATAAATATTATAAGGTATTCACATCAAAACATTTGGCGGGAAGGGCGTAAGCCATAGTGCTGTTACCGCCCATACAATTCATTTTATCTTTATCTTATCAAAACATTTGGTGATAACATTCCTATATATATCTCAATCACCGAGCCACATTGATATATTTTACTTTTTTGTTGCAACCTAATATTACCAACACAAAAGACTTGTGTCTTGCTAAATTATGTTGCTGGTATATCAAAATATTCCCGCTATTTTTGTATGAAAATATTTAAGACATTAAGCGAAAATACCAAATTTACTTGATTTGATATCACCCTGTAGCGCAAGTTCTAGTTACTTCATATAATACAAAAGTGCAAGTTACGTCGGGTTCATATTTAGTAATTCTAACCACTATTTCCGCTTGCAATACGCCTGTTTCGTACGTATGACTTCTCAGCTGAATATCAGATTCTTCCTGATGATATCTGACTTGGTTCTCCCACTTCAGCTGACTCCACGAATAAATTAACGTGCTCCTCGTTAAGTATCTAAATATCTATCCTAGGCAGCTTTCGTTCCTCTTATGAAAGTTCGAACCCTGAAATTTTCATTCGTCATTTAGAACGATCTTACAGTTTGTTATCTCCCATTTACCAAAATGTTAAAATTACGTCATTCCAAGTAGCTTCTCCACTGAGAAAAATGCCACTCAACATTTATTAAATGGTTTAAAATACTTCTTGGGATCTTTTTTTTTTTTTTTTCTGACCGACACTTTATCTTATATATGCTTTTCCAATGAGTCTGAACTGGAATTTGTTTCGTATAAAAATGGTTATTAAGTCTGGTGATTGGCAACACTTCTACTGGGACACAAATTTGTTTTCTTCTTTGACTTTTGCTTACAATCAACTTCACTGACTGAACTATATTTTTCTTCGCTTATGCTCGGATTCGTATCTCAAATATTGTACATTCAGTGAATGGAAACATGCAATATTATTCTAGAATTCAATAATTTGACAAAAAATTCTTTTACTTTCTTGCTAATTATGTATTTTTTTTTAACTTCTACACACAATAGTAACGGAAATATGCATCCAACAGCTTCGTGAGCACCATGGTAACTTCATGTTTGACATTCATGTAGAAAGCAGTATCCGTTTAGTAGCAAATAAGAGATTGAAATATATCAACTCGCAGACTGCAGCCCACAACAGAAATTGCTCTCAATGAAAAAAAAAAAGCGGTCAAACCTTCCTACCAGCAATCGGGACCCAAACCAGTCAATAATCACTACTAAACATTATAAATTTCAACACATCTATATACATAATTTCATGCCACCATAACATTAAACTTTTGCATGGTCTGACATGCAAGGTAGCCACACCACTATATCAAGATGTGTCCAGAATCAACGATTTTTTCAATACCTTAACAAAAATTTCATCTTTCACTATTACCAGCTGAATATAAATTAAAATAAATCTTTATGCTAGCATCAACATCTCTGCGCCGTCACACAGTCAAGTATATTTTGTAATTCGTATCCTGTAAAATCTTCAGACGTTACATATGTTTGTAATCAGAGAAAGACTTTTTAGACATCCTGTATTACGTTGCTTACAGATCACTGTATACATATTCAGTTCCATTAACAATATCAGTTATTGCATACATATTACGATATTTATCATTGCTCATTTAGATATGACATGGCATAAGAAATATGCTCGTTATGTACAGACATAATTTACTATGGCAAGAAGACACTATGCCATAATGGTAAACCTTAAGTATGTAATTGTCTATTTGATAGTATGCATCTACGTATGTTTCCATTTACTTGTCTAAGTTTGAGAAACATTGATCTACGACCTAATTTCAAACTGCATTCGCCCTCTTTCTTTAAATGTTTTAAAACAGAATTGTCTTTGTAAACACAGAAAACATACGCAGGGATGGAAATTGATTCTATAAACGGTTTGAAACTGACGTTAAATTTTTGTTCGATCGGTCCTTAAATCTGTATTAAATGCCGTTTTATTGTGATAGGTGTGGATGTGCCCAGAGTTGCAGCTGATGGATCTGAATTACCAAGTGCTCGTCTTATTAGCGTATTGGCGGTACCTGACCGACCCATCTCTGAACCAAGATGGACGCATCTTCTCATGAACTTTGGACAATTTCTGGACCATGATCTCACCCAGGCGCCAGTTTTTAGGTTCAGTAAGTAAAATATTTAAATATAACATGTAGTCAAGTTGATAGATGTTGATAGGACAAAATGTTAATTAATAATAGAAGGGAAAATGAAAACATTTTCTTAAATACGTAATGGGCTCTTAATACTCTTTTTTCCGAGTTGAAAACTAAGAAAATTTTCTTCCAAGTATCTACATAATTATTCTCAGTAGACTGGCTTTACTGTAGAATCTTCGATCCACTGTTATTCAGGTCACAGCACGCTCTTCTGCAAATTGCAAAACTGCCACGCCTTATGTTGATATATTATTAGAATATTGTATTTGCTTATCGCTGATATCGATAAATATTAGGATCTATGCTTTCTTTCAGGTAACGGTAGCGGAATTCAGTGTTGTGCTAACAATAACGCAGACGTATTACCCCCAAACCAACGGCATCCTCAGTGTTTCCCGATTCAAATACCAGTAGATGACCCTTTCTACGCTCAGTTTGGACAAAGATGTATGAACTTTGTAAGAAGTATGTTAGCGCCAAAAATTGACTGTTCCTTTGGAGCTGCTGAGCAGGTACAGTATTTGAAATACTTTATTTTGTTGCAGTTTTTAAATTCATGTTATCAGAACGTGTAATAAAAGTGTACGAAATGGTTTCATATCTGGGATTTGAAAGCGATTTGTTGAGAAAGTAACTAGTTTTCGATAAGATAATTTTGAATGTGACTGCTCGAGATTCACATAGCAGTTTACAAAAAAAAGGGGGGGGGCAAGGTGACAGTAATTAATTACGTCATCTACCTTAGCTAACGTTAAGCTGTCAAGTGAAGAACAAGAGCTATATAAATACCATGGGCAGGGCCGAATCTATCGGTGGGGGGCAAAAGGGGGTAAGCGCACCGGGTGACACGTTTAGGGGGCGGAAAAAGGCTAAAAAACTAAAAAAATGAAAGCTCCTAAAAAGAGCAAGTAAAATGGCCTATTGAATTGAAATTGGCTTTAACGTGTTCAAAATTTCAATACCGGCGCGCTAAGACATTTTTATGTTATTTCATACAACCTACCTTCATCTTTAAAATTCAAAACCGCAATTCAAGTCAGATAGGCAGCGATGCCAAGACAGGCTCCAGAGATGATGATAAAAGTACACTGCGTGATGCGAGACAATGCTGTGGCTGTCGCGTCGGTTGGTCGTGTTGTTTGGTTAAAAAACGATGGACAGGACGGCAAAATTGAACTTTGCCCCCACAGGAAAATTTCTAGATCCGGCACTGACCATGGGTGCTTCAAAACTATGAAAGTAATTATTATCCGATGAAAAACACCAGAGGTGCGAAAAGTTCAGCCAAGTTCTTCAGCCCTAGATGTGAAGAAATGGAGAGTGGATGAGCTAAGTTCCTTGGCGTAAGAGTGTAAGAGGAATACTGGAAGTTGGCACGCGGTAACAGATTCATGATATTCGAGCCTTAGGCATAGTGATAAAAAGGAAGAAGTGCGGACACTCTCCCGATTTTGCACGGCGTGGGAGGACGCAACGGCAAAAAAAGGAAACTTGAGCGCTGCTCACGTTTTGGCCGGGATTCTTGACTAGAACGTAATATTATCTTGTAGCTATTCGTGGTTTCTGGAGTTTAAAGAAAACGTGAAAGTGGTCAACATTGTAGTTTAAACGTATTGATACACTTTATTTTCTATTAAAATAATGTTGTGTGTTTTTAACATTTTTGTGTAGTTCGATATTCGTGATTTGTTCACCTTTACTGTTTTATTGCGTTCCTGTGGTTTCTCCAACAATGCCGACGTATTATGTGCCAGACTGCAGATCGGGTTACGACCGACACTCGGTGAGAGGCATTTTTTTTTCTTCCTCCTGGGGACAAAAATGTGTTTCTCAAGTGGGAAAAAGCTATTCCACGAAAAGACAAAAACTAACATCAACCTCTCGTGTTTGTGACATGCATTTTTCCGAAGAGTTTCTTGTCAAATACGATGAATTTGTAATAAACGGAGAAAAAGTTAATTTTCCTCGTAAAAATTGGCGTCTCAAACCTAACTCGGTCCCTCATATTTTCCATAACTTACCAAAGTACTTTAACAAAGAGATTAAAAAGAGGAAATCCCCTAAGAAAAGAACTTCTACCCAAGTGACCACTCATAGCAATGTAGATTGTGTAGGAATTAATACTAAATCTGTTTCTAAATTGGATAGTTTAGGAAAACCTTCTCTAAATTCTAAAACCTGTTGTGATGCTGTCAAACAAAAAGTATTGTTATTAAGAAAGAAAGTAAAAAACCTCAATCGAAATGTTATTAGGCTTAAGAATAAATTAACTGTGTCTAATTCAAAATTAGCGCTTGTAGAAAAAAGGCTTTTAAAGGAGAAAGAAAGTACTCGTCCGATTAAATATCTCAGCAGAAAACAAAAATTGGTCCTTGATGTGATGCTACAAAAGGCACAACGCAAAAATGGTAAAGGAATGAGGTTTAACAATGATTTTTTGTTAGAGAGTGTACTCTTGAAAATAAAATTTCCAAAGGGTTTCAGGCATTGCCAAAAGCATGGCTTACTCTCACTTCCCTCAGAACGCCATCTCAGACGTGAGACGTCTTATTCAGGGAATGAAATGCACTTACGGACAGTCTCGGACTGGCCAGGGCCGGAGGGCCGGAATCCCGGCCGGATCCCCACCCTCAACTTCGTATTTTTATATAAATTTTTAATCCTTGTATATCTACAACATAACAAAGAGAAACACGAAATTCCGGTCTACATCAGGTGCACGTCACTGAGTATTCCCACAGACATCAGAAAGATAACTGTAGATCTTACTACTTCCAGAAGGCCCCCGATACCTTACGGGCTCCGTCCCGAAGGTTACTGCGATGTACAACAGTTAGAAAACATGTCACATATCCGTCATTTTTCGTTCAATAATGATGATCATTATAACCTGAATAGAGCAAACAGAATGGGGCCCGTTTTCTACATTACAATAATCGTATTTATGTTATCAGTAGGGCTAGGATAATTACACATTTTGCATTATCGTTAAACTTATTATCTGATTTCTTATTTCGTATTCTAAACAATGTTTTCATTAAAAATATTTTGTTTTTAAACATAACTGCATATGTGATCAGGAAAATTCTAATTGATATGGGAAAACCATTGTTTTCTTTTGTATCCTGAACACCAAAAAAGTGGTTTTTGGAATAATGTATTCCTGTCTTCGGTTATTTATGTTGCTACTACAACTAAACGCTAAATTTGTCGAACTGAAATAGTTATTGTCTGTCCGTCACTTGAAAGTAGTATAAATTAAATGACTTTCTGCGAGAAACAATGAGCTATCATGTTAGATTTTGTTGACTGACCTCATTAACAACTATTGACCCTGTAGTTTGTATTCCATAAACAAAACACGGGACATTTTAGCGTTCCGGCAAATGTTTTTGGGACACCGGGACTATACTCTGAGTAAGGGATGATCCTGTATTTTACGGGATGTATACGACTCCTACTGTGGGCCCCCTAAATTGCTCTTCGAGCCGGGGCCCCGGGGGGCCCAGTCCAATACTGCTTACGGAATAAACAAACAAGCACTTGCTGCTTTAAGTGAAAATCTCCGAGACGAAACAGAAAACAAGAGATTGGGAATAGTTATATTTGACGAAGTCAAACTGAGAGAAGAAGTGGCGTTTAATAATACATCATTAAAAGTAAATGGTTTTGTCGATTTTGGTGACATGACGCCAGAACACCAGAAAAACAATTTGGCAAATCATGCGTTGGTTTTTATGTTTGTGCCAATCTTACACCGGTGGATTCAACCCATAGCCATTTATGCAAGCAGAAATGCTACTCCTGGGGAGCTACTGGTAAAAATTTTGTTACAAGTTATTATCAACTTGGAACAAGCTGGTGAAAGAATAATAGGATTCACGTCAGATGGTAGTCAGTCAAACAAAAAAGTATGGCACATTTTGGGGATTTCCGGGAAAATAAACTCTGTAAATAGTTCCGTTCCTCACTCTGTTGATAAAAGTAGACGACTTTGGGCTTTTTCGGATGCTGTGTATATTATTATTAAGTGCGTAAGGAACCACTTTCCCGACAAAGTAGAATTACTCTTCGAAAATAGGAATATTGATTTCAAATATTATAGAAGAGTGTTTGCTTTGGATACTTCCACGGAATTCGCCAACCTTCGAGTTTGTCCAAAATTGACCTCAGCGCACATTGATCCTAAACCATTTCAGACAATTAGTGTTTGTCTCGTCTTTCAAATGTTCAGCAGAAGTGTTGCAAAAGGTTTTGCTTTCTAGATCTATAAACATGGACGGTTTTCAGGGAAGTGAAGGGATAGCCTTCACTGAAACCATGAATAATCTAGCCGATGCTCTGAATTCCAAAACCTCATCTCTTTTCAGAGGTTCAGCACACCACAAAACACTTCTTAATATGCAAAAAATCCTCACGTCATCTGAAAATAATTTCGCATCCAATAGAACTCTAGAATTGCTGAGAGTTCCAATCAGGAGCACCCTTGAGATTTCAGAATATTTGTGGGCAAGAGGGTTCAGGTATGTCCTCACAGCTAAATTTAATCAAGACCCATTAGAGCGACATTTCGGCATTTTGCGATCACAAACTTGCGACGACCACCCTTCGACTGTTGAGTTTCTGCATTTACATATGCTGTAATGTCTATACATTCTTGTTAAAAATGTTCTGTCGGCAAGTGCTAATATTGAACATAATGAGGAGACACCTTTAACATCATTCGTGAATCAAATGCGGACATTGGCAAAGCGCATAACGGAACAAAATAAAAGTGTCACTGAAAATGTTTTGGCGAAATTAGAAGAAAAAAATATGTTTTGAAGAAAGTGAAATCAATTGCGAAGACTGGGAGAGCGGAATAACAACACCTGACAATCCATCATCAATTGCAAAGAAGTGTCTCGTGTACCACTTAGGGTATATAATAAGACATGCAAGTAAAATGTAAGTGTGCTTCTTGCATCAGCTCCCTAAGAAGCGACCCAAAAACCCATAACCTGGCCATCTATACAAAATTTAAAGACTATGTATTCGAAAGAGGTGAGACTAAATTATCCGTGTGAAAACCTAGTAAAAATATTTCTGGAAATTGAGGATGTGGTTAGGGAGAAACTCTCAAGTGACAGTTTGTTGGGGGACATATTTTATGACTGCTTGGAGGGAATGGAGGGAATTGTTGTTCGGTCAACGGGACCCGGCTGCAGCCTTGCGCACACAATGTATCTACTGCCCAAACTGGTATACCATTACATCAAGTGTCGTTTTTTCTTCCGTACAAAGGAAATGAGGAAGGAGTTAAACACTGGAAAACACGCCAAATCAAGCAGGAAATTATCAAAGGTCTCCAATTTCTAAATGGTAGGAAATTTCTCTTCTATTGTTTATTTATTTATATACATATTTACATGTATATGCATTTGAAGAAATCTTTTTCAATAACAGAAGCCCAAGAACATTTCAAAACTTTCAAAAGATGTTAAAGTATTAGCTATTAAGCTCTTTTTAAACGAAGTGCTTCTTTTGGCATAGCGAACGGAAGAAGTTAGTTTTTAAGTGAATAATAATAAATGACAAGAAATGTGTACTTTTGGCAAAACGTGTCTTTCCATGTTAGGATTGTTGGCTATTTATTTAGGCTTTTAGTGATATTGAGGAGAAAGAACAGAAAGCAATAAAAATAATAATTAATTGAGTGCCAGTTACCATTTACCAACACAGCTTTATCGCGAGGATCCGTCCAAAGCGCGTGCAGCGCCTCTACTCGGAGGCGCTCAGGAACTACGTTGAGAGTCCAGACTTCTTCCTTTATATTGGCTATGCCTTAGGGTTGGTGGTGGTGGGCGTGGCCGCGTGGTGGTTTTAGGGCTACCACCAGCCTTATGGCTTGATGATTGTCAACCTTACCACCTCGCGCCAACTTCCAGTGTTCTTGCATGCTGTCGCCAAGGATACATCCATCCTTCAATTCTTTGGCTGAACATTTTGAACCTCGGATGTTGTTTTTGCTCGGATTTCACACCTTTTTGTACGTGTATAATATATAAAATAAATCACAGCCATATTCAATTCACTAATGGATGAGTCCTATCCCCGAAGGGAGGAGTTGGTCTACTGCTCACACGCTGACCAGACGGGTTGGGAGAGGAGAGCCGAAGCTCTCACTGTGATCCCCATTGTCTTTAATTCACAGCAGCTTTCCAATTGTCCACACGATGCTGGGTCAACACTGAAATTTTTTAGCCCCCACCGGGAATCGAACCCGGGACCACTCGCACTGAAGTCAAGCGCGCTACCGACTAGACTACGCTGGACAATTTATCTTGATCACCCTCTATAATGGAGAAACCGAAAGAGGGAAAGAAACGAAACTTTGCATGAAGGAACGACATGAAGGGGGACATCTTTTCATGTATTAGACAACAACACCCAATGAACAGTGTTGCCAAACCAATATAAACTTATATTATTTTAAATGGAATGGCCTAGATTTTATTTCATAATTGGAATGAGCAATGAAAACAAAGGCGAAAGAGATGGCACTCGCAGTTCAGGGTTGCCAAGTTTTCGAGAAATAACGATAAAGAAGTGTAAAATTGAATGTCTTTTTGCACACACTGTGAGTGGCATACAAATTCTCTGAGTACATGAAATGAAACACTGGTAAGTGCTCTTTAAATTGACTCGAAGTTTAGAAAGGTGAGGCAAACAGTGTTGCCACAGCACAAGAGAAAAAAATATGAGTTTGGAAATGGTTTCTCCATTATAGAGGGTGATCAAGATAAATTGTCCACCCTGTATATATATATATATATATATACTCGCTTCGCTCCACTGGAGGCCCTGCCCCCAGAATCCCGTGGCGGGCTGCACCCCCAACTTGGGGAGTTTTGGGGGTTATACCTCCTTTATCGTAACCAGACTCTCCGGGGGACTGATCTCCCATGGTACAGATCTTCCCCCATACTTCCGGGAGCTGCTTCCATACAGGGGATGTTTGCTCCATTTATTATAACCTAACCTTCACACCAAATTTCGTTTCTTTAGTTTCAGTGGCTTGGAAAATGGGTTTTGGGTGGCCATTTTGGATTAAAGATGGCGATTTTTTTCAAAATGTTGTAATATTTTCCTAAACTATTCTTGATAATACACCTTTATGACAAATTTCATATCTCTAGTTCAAACGGCGTTGAAAATGAATTTATGAGGTCCGGTATTTTGGATCCAAGATGGCGTCTTTGGCGACATTTTCCAATATTTTCGTAACCTACTAATGATGAACCGTCATACTAAATTTTGTTTTTCTATCTCCAGCCGTTTAGACTGTGTACAGAATGGGAATTTCATTTTGGCGGCCATTTTGGATCCAAGATGGCGATTTTTTTAACATTTTGTACTATATTCTTAACCTACTGTTGATGATGTACCTTCATACCAAATTTCGTTTGTTTAGCTTCAACCGTTTAGGTTGTGTATTCTTTGAAATTTACATTTGGTGGTCATTTCGAATCCACGATGGCGACTTTTTTAAAATGTCGGAATTTTCCCATTATCTATTTATCATCCTCCACCTTCATGCCAAATGTCATGTTTCGCAAACGCCGTGAACAACATGATTAGACAGTGAGTGAATGAATCAGTTCACCTAAAATACGCAATTTCAGGGGTCCACAACTCGAATATGCATCAAGCTACGAATATAAAAATTTTGCACACCTGCAGATATTTGCCGTATCTCCTTAACTGCGAAAGCTCATATTCCTATCTTTAACATCTTGTTTTCTTACAGGACCTCGAAATCGCCGATTTCGCCAAAAATTCTTGTTCCTGTATAACATGCTCTGGCCGTGCTGACGTTTTGTGACGCGTAGAACTTGGTTGCATGCACTGCCGTGCATGATGATTCAATGAAAGTAGTACAGATACGGTAAATTTTACAAAAGTCTATTGTGGGATATATTAAAGTAGGTACCGTTACTGGAGTCCACGAACTGCCAAAGACACTGGTGATAACGCTTTTACCGACACATCGCAGGTTGTTGTTGGTATGAAAAGTATAAATGAAGAAAACTGCAAACTTGTAGTGTAATAAAACATGACTGTCGACAAGGAAATAAAACTGCAAGCGTGTTTTAGTTTTTACAGTTCATTTTAACTAACCACGCAGTAAAATTTCGCGGTTTGTTCGCAATTTGATAATTCAAGTATTCTTTGACATTTACATTATCTTCCAGATGAATCAACTAACACAATGGCTAGATGGTTCTATGATTTATGGCTCAACAGAAAATCAAGCGAGGTCTCTAAGAGCGTTTCAGGCAGGAAGGTTGTTGTCCACAATTGACTCTGGGCAGAACGAGTTATTACCTCCACAGCAACAGAACGACGGCTGTACGATAAGAGAACAGAATCTGTTTTGTTTTCGAGCAGGTAAGTATTAGCACTCAGAATAAAATGTTCAAAAATCTCGCTGTAGAAGATAAAGTAAGGTTTTATAAAGTATACGTGTCTGTAAGAACATTTTGAATATATATATATATTATAATGAACATGTAATTGTCATCCTTGTCCACAGCCCAAAGTTTTGTTTGTGAGGAAAACAAAGAATTAAATTTCATCAGAATATGAAAATTAATTTAAGGGAAATTTTTAATAAAAATGGCGGCCGTTTGCAATGATTATCACAAGACAGCAGTTTCTTTCGTAGCCCGTATGCTATTGGATTCATACCAATCAAGAACTTGACTCAGAAGTATAACATATGGATGCAGTAAGCACTGTATCTTCCAGGCATGCTTTCGGGGGACCTTTGGCCCCCGCCCGTGGAATTTCAACCGTCCCCTCGAAAGTAAGACGGAAAGATAATCATGGAATTCGAGATGGGTATAAGGGAAGAAGAAATGTCCTGGTTATCGTGAAGATATTCACTACCTGCCCAGATGTAAACAAAATGGAAGAACAAATCGAGTTTACTACGGGTGTAAATAGGCTAATTCAGAGGGAATAGGAGATTCAACATATCGTAGAAATGGGTTTCATGAATGCAGTTGTAGGTGAAAGGTAGGATGGAAACGCAGTAGTAAAAGACGGACTAGAAAAGAGAGACCAGCTAAGTTATTGACTGTCTTTCGTAGGCAACGCTTAATGGTCTTGAGAAACACGGTGTCACAATTGTTTGGTGGAACCATAAGAAACAAATCTTTACCTAGAGAAGTTTAAAAACTTTAGTAGCAGATATACAGAAATCTGCTTACTACTGAAGAAGCGAGAAAACAAGAAAGTGGAAGGTAGTTTTTTTAAGTTTGAAAGCATGCCAAATTAGGGATGGACAACTGTAATTACTATCAAACAGTGATAGCACTGTTTGCTTGATGAAGCAGAAGAGTTAATAGAGTATCGTGAAGAGAAAAGAAATAAGCAAGAATTACTTACAAAAGAAGTGTTGGAGAAAATAAGAAAATGAGGCTTGTGTAAGTACAGAAGAAATAAGTAAAAAAAAAGAAAGCTGCATAAAGAAACATACAAAGAAAGAAAAGAATGGATGAAAGAGAAATATAACAATGTAAAAGAACTTGAAAGTAAAACAAGGTACATACAATCTTAGGAACAAGGAAGCAAAAATAATGAAATTTGTAAGAAAATTAAAAGAAGTATATCTGATCACTCAAAGATTCAGTAATCTGAATTAGGTAGAAGAAATACATAAAAAACCTGAACGAAACATGCCAACACACATTAACTACAGTAGAAGAATCAGAATAAAAGGGAAGACGAAAGAAGACTCACTCTCACTGAGATGACCAACAGTAAAAGAACGGATATAAATGTTGTCCACATCGAATTGTTAAAAAAAATAACGAGAATATAATACAGCGATTACGCAACGAAATTTATGAGTCCAAAAAAAAAAATAGCCAATTGACTTTCGATAGCAATAATTATCCCATTTGAAGGAGAAGAAGAATGAAAGAAAATGCAAAGATTGCAGAAACATCACCTTGAGCAAAGATTCAGCGAATCATCTACGAGCAATGAAGGGAAGATTATACAGTAGAACGAATGGAGGAAATAAAGAACTGTTTGGAATGCGAAGAGGAAACAAAACAATGAATATTGTTATTAGTAATACGTATTTAGAACTAGTTAATTAAGAATAATAGATGAGAGATACAGAAAAATAAAGGAAGCGTGTGCAGAAAGAAAATTTGCAGGAAAATAGAATTGAAAATTAAAAGGAACCATTCCTTCAGCAGAGAGTTGATGGGCCATAAAAAAGCAGACAAGTAAACATAAAGGAGAAGATATAAGATCCAATGAAGTCCCCTCGCTTGTGAATCGGAAATATTTTACTTTAAAATGCGTAATGATGTCATACCTACCATAGCTTCTTCTTTACTTGTGTTCTATGAGCACTGAACGACAAAACTAACATCCTAAGAGAAGTTCTATTGTCCTATTAAAAAAAAAAAAATGTTATGCAATAAATACACAATAGCTTTCTCATGTTTTGTATTAAGTAATTGCTCTATTTCAGGGGACACTAGAGTCAATGAACAGCCTGGACTGGCTACACTGCAAACTCTGTGGCTAAGAGAGCACAATCGTGTTGTTGGTGAACTTCAGCGGCTGAATCCCAATTGGTCAGATGAAGTTCTTTATCAAGAAGGACGACGAATCGTGGTTGCAGAACTTCAGCATATTACTTACAACGAATGGTTGCCAATAATATTAGGTGAGTATGTCTCAAATGATACAGGAAAAGAAAAATTAGGATTGAATTTATTGATAACAATTTATGAGGAAATAATCAATATGGCAATTAAGAAGTTAGATTTACATTTTAGCTTCAAGAGATCTGTATTTAGTGAAATACTATTCCTAGCTTATCTGGTAAATTACGAATTCGTTACGTCGAGCCTTAAACTGAACAGTAGACAGCAATATTCCATTTAGCTAGAATTACCTGAAATTCAATCGTGCTATAAGCCACCTCTGTATGTAAACTGGAGAAAATGTCGTTCGAAGTCTTAAGGCACGCCAGTTAAGATGTCAAACCTGCAGATTTGTTTCGGTGCGGTAAGCATTTTTGCTAAGATTTAACATTCTATATTATACAGGACGAACATTCATGGAAGTATATGGCATGCTGCCGTTGACCACAGGATATTCCAACGATTATAATCAAGAGTTTGATGCATCTGTTAATAACGAATTTGCTGCTGCAGCGTTTCGGCTTCACACCTTAATACCAAGAGATTTTAAGTAAGTAAGAACTTTTATCTTTGGTAAAAAGAAAATATATATATATAAAATAATTTATTTTCAGTGTATGAGAACCTCCAGTTAGATACGAAATTTGGAAACAACATAACTAGTCGAAAAATCTGTAATGTATAAGGTACCTAAACCACATCTTGATGCCAGGTCTACGGGAAAGATTGGAAATTGACTTATTATGTTGTGTATCACACACAGCACGATATTGAGTTTCACGCAGCCAACATAAAGGTAATTTCTTCCGAATTCAGTTTTGTCAGAATTCCTATATTAGCAAACGTCTTTACCTTCAAGGATTAAATAACATCCGCGCGTCATCTATTGGACATACATATCATTATTGACTTTGCTTATTAATTTTCTAAACCATTCCTTTAACATTCTTTTTCGTAGCATGGTAAACGAAGGTAGAAGTGTTGTAGGAGATCTTCTTCTCAGAGAAATGTTCAACCAGCCCCATATTCTGCGACAACCAGGAGCTGTGGATAGTTTGATTCGGGGATTGGCTCTACAACCAGTACTAGCCTTTGATAACTTTGTTACCGAGGAGGTAAAAATTAAACATAATGCTAATCTAATTTAGTAATTAATAACATAACTGAATTAAGTTAAAAAGGTGAAATGCACACTTAACATCAATTAAAGTCATGCTGTAGCTTGGTTTGTTTAGTTTAGATTTCTTTGAATGTATGTCACTATTTTCATGAAATTATCAGTTATTTTTTCTACCATTTTTATTGAAATAAAATAAATTTTTCGGTCCTCTTGTAATTTGACTCGGTCCGTTCGTCTCTTCATTTGTAAGGTAAGCAGGGATTCTGCCAGATCCCTCCCAATGAGGGAGTGTCACCCCCACCAAATCGTCGAATACATACTCCGAACTTTTAAAATGATTAATGTAAAAAAATGATGGAAAATCTGTGAAACTCTGCTTACAATTTTCCAAACTTTGGCTTTGCACCCACACAAAGCGAAAAATCGGACATAATCCCTGATTAGGGAAATTAGCGTCTGAAGCAAACCAAGTAAAAAGAAACTGATTTCAGATTAATAATCAGTGACTGCGATTTACTAGTTACTTATAATCTAGTGATTCCGAAAATATCATCAGTTTTCATTTAGTGTGGTAGAGGCAAAAGAAACTGAATTACTTATCCATTTTAAATTAGGTTACTCTATAACTGGCAGGTCCTTCTTCATTTGCTTAGTTTTCTCCCATATAAAGATTTCATTCACTGCAGTTGTTTGGCATCAAACACGGCCTGTTTCTATTGTACTCTTATTAGTGTATGTTTAAACATAATATTATGGTATAGTAACAATCCTCTTTAACCCATGTTAGCCTGATACCGATTAAAATTCACATGCATAGCCTTTAAAAGCCTCAATAGAGGCGCATTTAGGAGGTTATTGGTTGGATACCAGCGGCCGACCATGCTGACTGAGATTTTTTGTCCGTATTTTTTCTCAGTCCCAACATACAAATCGTAGGTAGTGGTTTCAACTTACGTCCTTCTCGCATCCTCTCAAATGCCCTGAGTCATCACCATAAATCGATTCAGAAATTCACAATCAGTAAAGTAAAATTCAGTTTGCTTTCTGTATGTCTATTCAGCAAATTATCTCACTGATATGTCTTGACAATTATAAATGAGGAGTCCAGAAGCCAAGGGATACAAGTGAAATTGACGAATAAAAACAGTTCGAGGTAATCTTTTATATATAACCCGAAATATATGTCACACAATATTGTCATATTTTGTACAAAGAAACCTTGGACCTTACTGTGTAAATGTACAAAATATGACAATTTTGTGTCACATATATTACGAGTTATATATAAAAGATTACCTGTAACTGTTTTTATTCGTTAGTATTATCTCTTGGCTTCTGAAGTCGACAAATATTCCAAGAAAATACTCGCAAGCACGAGTAGGATAATTCAAACTGTTCAAGTTTGAAATGCTTGTGAGACAAGTTTCTACCGTCCTCGTCGTCTCAAAAACTACCCAAGGAACAGGTGGTGGTATAGGACTAAGTAAAGTCGTTCCACTGGCTGTAGAAAAGAAGTAGTGAAGCAGGGGTGCTTGGCTGCCATGGTGGTTAACTTTGATTCTGAGCACCAAACTAGAAGAATCAACCTTCATTAATATTGCGTTTTATAATCATACCAAGCTTTCATTTTTTAATTCGCTTATTCAGATAAATACTTGCTCTTTTGAAATTGTTGAAGTGCTGCAGTTCATAGCTCTTATTTATATAATATTATTCACTCTTTAATTCATTTGCATGTGACTGTGTATCCGTTAAAGAAAATTATTTTGTAAGCAAGTACGTGAAATGTTCTTTCATTAACAAATATAAACTGGAAATTATGGCTTTAGGATTTAAGGAAAATTTTAATTCAGGTGGCCCACTCGTATATTTTCTGGTCCATCTTCATAAAATGTTCTGTTGTATGCTGAAGTAATAACTTCACTACTTCTTGTGGAATTTACCCCATCATAAATTGCTTTATGAACGAGAAACTAGAAAAGAATGCTTGAAGATATATTTTTTTTAAGTGAGGATTATTTTATAACTAATAGTTTTTGACTAAAAAAAAATGATTCAAAAACACAAGTCTTGTTTTATTAAATTTCTGATTGGCTAGCAGAGATAGCGGAATCCCAAACCTTCATGTCGTATAAAACATACTGAAAGTCAAATTGAAATGAATCTGTATTAAAAGATAATGCTGTCAAAGAGGGATGAAAACAGCTTGGAGTCCCAAGTTCCTTTACGACTTGATTGGTAGAATCTGCAATCTTAATAATGAATAGTATATAGTCTTCAGCGAATTTGATTTACAATTCGCCCAAACAATAACCATAATCAATCATTCTGAATGGCCAGAAACATAGAAACAGCTATATTTTCCTTATAGTTACAGAAATATTGAAACAGCTATATTTTCCTTATAGTCACTGAAATATTGAAACAGCTATATTTTCATTATAGTTACTGAAATATAGGAACAGCTATATTTTAACTATAGTTACTGAAATATAGGAACAGCTATATTTTAATTATAGTTACTGAAATATTGAAACAGCTATATTTTCCTTATAGTCACTGAAATATAGGAACAGCTATATTTTAATTATAGTTACTGAAATATAGAAACAGCTATATTTTAATTATAGTTACTGAAACACAGAAACAGTGATGCAATCTTAAACTCTAAAGTATATAATGAACAATTCAAAACCACCCCCTTCATCGCAAATTGTAAAATAATAATCGATCGGCATTAGATATCAATTTGAAGGCAATTTACAATATTTTTCAATATTTTTAAACTTAACAACTCTATTACATGTCCAACATACGTACTATTAACATATCTACTCTGAATAATATGTTAAGCATTCTCTATCGGATTCATATCAACTTATTCGACGTTCATTTCCGATATCTTTATTTCGATGTTCTTTCTTTCCCTTTATAGTTGACACAACATCTATTCCAAGGCTCAAATCGTTTCGGAATGGACCTGGTAGCCCTCAACATCCAACGGGCTAGAGACCACGGAATTCCTGGATATAACTCCTATCGGCAAATTTGTGGCCTTCCAGCAGCACGAACGTTCGACGACTTGAGAGATACTATTTCGCCAGAGGTAATGAATGAGCTTAGAAAATAAACCCAATATCAGTTATGAATGGAGGCGTTACTGTCAGAGACAGTGACAAGCCAGAAGAAGTAAATTTTACAGTAGAATGTTTTTAACGTATGTGACTTTTATAGAGGGAACATAACGACAGGGAAGGACAGATCTTTATAAATCAATTGTTTTCCGGTAGATGTCAGTCTAAGCTCATCTAGTGGTAACATTTTTTACTAAGAGCTGCATGAAAGAAGAAGAAAAAAAGTGGCGTGTGACTGTCTGACTGAACGTCGTCATTACACTAGGCAACGATGCTTCATTTTCTTCGGTGACGAAAACTTTTCATAAGTTACTAGTAATCTTGGGGGTATTGATTTCTAAATAAGACTACATTAAACGTGCATGTAATGATTGTTTGTTGTTACTATATAGGTACAGATGGGAATTGATCAAACACTGGAAGAAGAAGACGTGAAAGACGAAATGTAAAAAGAGTGAAGTGTCTTGTGTAGAATGTTGCTTTTCTTCTGCAGATACCAGCACTTTAGTCTTTTCAGGCACCTTTCTCATATGATAAGGATGTCCTGATGAAACCTCTCTTACTTCCAATCACTTATATCACCTGACTTCCCTACGAAAACATCCGAATGTGAATGAAGACTGTGCATTCTTAACGGCATTCTGAAACCATAATTTTTCACACGATATTTCATCAAAATCTGGTAGCAGTTCTTCCTTTGAATTTCCAACAAAACCTTTTACCATATACATGAAAGATTTTTTAATCTGCTAATTCCTTGTTTGGAAATAAGGATGCGAAACATGAAGAATTTTCTGACATGTGGCCCTACATGTGGAGTTATTACACATTTCATACTTTACATTAGCTTTCACACCTTTCAGATGTGCTGAGATTGCCTGTATAAGCTTTACAGATTTTACACCCTGTGAACCAGCTAAAGTAGGCAGCTACCAAGTATTGTTTTCTTTATATCACATTGAAAAAATAAAAAGTGTAGTGCTGATGTCTCATTTCTGTAATGTCGCTGAGCAGAGAATATGTAACGCTTACTTCTGTGATATAATTTTTGAAGAGACGCTCCAAGACAATGAGTTAGACTAAGCAAGTTTTTACCAATTGCTTTCCACAAGTAATTTTAATTAAGTTTGAAACATTTCACAAATGCGTGTTGTAACTTTGCCTGACTTCAATTGAAATTCTCGGTTCAAATAAAAGTAAACAAGAAAATCAAATTTCAACTGGAAGTCACAAGAACTTAAATAAGCTCAAATAGAAACGCCTCGCCTTCAAGATCTGAACCTCCTCAAATTGCCCTAGGGGAAGCTTTTTATCTTCCTGGAATTTCAGTGGATTTAATTACTCTATCCTAAAAGGATAGGGAGATTCAATAGCATACACGAAACGAGATATTTCAATCGATAACAGAGTTTTATTACACATTTGATATTTGACTGTAGGCGACCGACCTAATCACTTCTGATTAATCCAAATTTATTCAAAACCGAGTAATAGCGCTCTTAACAGTTATGCCTTCGTAATTCAAAATTAAGCAATTTGCTGAGAGCTTACAGAGTAACAAATCAAAGTTCATTCTTCTAACATCAAGCATTTATTAAAATTGTGGAAGGAGAAAATTTATTTATTATGAAAACAACAGACTAATGCCTAATTAAAGTCTTCCATTGCATAATGAAATAATCAAGTTGTACACATAACAATAAGCCTTTACAAACCCAATCACATAGAACAAAATAGTCATCAATATAGTTTCCACAAGATAGAGAAAAAAAGACAAAATATATAAACCCAATCACACAGACAAAGACAATAACATAATTTTCTCAAAATAAAATTAACATAATAATAATAATAATTTCTCCGTTGCGTAAAGCAGAACAAAACATTAATATAGTTACCACAAAATAAAGTTTCAGTTAGTACATTGACATATATTGAATCAGTCCAGAGCGTATGCCTGTTTTTGCCCTATTGGTGATATCTGTTTCGTTATCTGTTTCTAAGTACTTATTATAAGCAGTACAAGTTCGCCATAGAATTTGTTCTGGCCTTGTGACAGAAGAAAAACTCATTGTTTCGCATACGAGTTCTAAGTGAGGGAACTTTTATGCAAATAGCTGCGGTTAAATCTGTACAATCAACTTCATTATTAAATATTTTAGAAAGAAATACAATATTATTAATAATTCTTCTTTTCTCCAAGGTCAGAAGATCAAAGTTGACTGCCAGTAGCGACGATGAATCAAATTTTGGATAAAAACCGGTTTGTTTGTGTGCTAGAATCTCAAAAATTTTGATTGAATTACCTCAATGTTCCTAGAATATTTACTGCATTGTAGATTCCATATTACAGATGCGTATTCCAATTTAGATGTGACATAATTAAAATAGAGTAATTTAAAAACCTGCGGATTATTAAAATCCTTTCCTAATCTGACAATTAATCCTAAGTTTCTGTAGGCTTCATTTCTCATGGTCAAAATATGCGTATTAAATGTTAGATGAGAATCAAAGATTACACCCACATCTTTTACTGAATTGGCACTGTTTATATGAACACCGTTAATTGCGTATGTGTAGTTACACTTATTTTTAAGCTTTGTGAAAGAGACAGTCTTGCATTTATTAACATTTATAACAAGATTGTTTTGTTCACACCACTTAGCAACATTGATTAAGTCACACTGAAGTTTATCACAGTCTTCAATGGAGGATATTTCCAAATATAATGTTAGGTCATCAGCAAATAGCAGTTTTTTAGAGTTCATAACACAATGTGGTAAGTCATTAATGAATTTAAGAAATAGAAGGAGTCCTAAATTTGAACCTTGGGGAAGACCTGATCGAACTGCATATTGTTTTGAAATAAACTCTTTGTAAAGAACAGATTGTTTACGATGTTTTAAGTATGAGGCAACGAAAGTTAGCGAGGGTTCAGTAAAGTTAAAGTAACTGGGCTTACTTAACATTATATCATGATCTACGGAATCAAATGCTTTGGCCAGGTCAGTGTAGATAACATCAATTTGAGCACCTTTGTCTGAACCTGATGCTATGTAGTCAGTATTTACAGCCAGATTTGATTCAGTTGACCTTTTAGTCAGAAAACCATGCTGAAATGGCGATATTGCACTTCGCACATGATTAATTATCCTATTGTAAATGAGACTTTCAAACACTTTAGCAAAGGATGATAGAATTGAGATAGGTCTATAGTTAATTGCTTCATTCTTAGAATTAGATTTTGGAATTGGGCACACAACAGCTTCCTTCCATTTATTCGGAAATGTTGCAGTTTTAATTGATAAGTTAAAAATAAATTGCAGCGGACGTTTAAGAATTTCTCCGCAGCCTTTCACGAGATAAGGAGGTACGTGATCTGGCCCGAGCTATTTTTTTTTTCTTTCAATTTCTTTATGCCATCATCTATTTCTCTTAAAGTTACATTCAACAGATCAAATGAATCTATTGAATCACATTTATAATAATAATAATAATAATTTTATTAGTCGTTAGACAACTATTTACAGTTGTAATAGACTTCGTCATAAAAATAATACAATAAAATATAGAATTATATAATAAAAGTTAAGATTATACAATATGTACGTAGTTTAATAATGGTCCCTTAAATAAGTTTCAAATTCACCTACGCTATATAGGCAACTATTTTTAAGCATATTTTTAATATAGCTGTCAAACCTTTTCTGATTCATATCACGAATAAATGACGGTAACAAATTAAAATATTTCACTCCACAGTACCTATAACTATGTTGCGTCTTACTTAGTCTTACATACGGCGTATCCATATTATCTTTCTGTCTTGTATTATAGTCATGGATATCGGTACGTCTTGTAATTTGAGCATAGTTTTCTTTGACATACATTAAACTCTGGTATACAAATATCGATGGTACAGTCATTATTTTATATTCACTATATAATTTTTTACAAGATACTCTATCAGATACACCCTTTATACATCTAACCGCTTTCTTTTGCCATTTAAATACATTTAAAGCCCCTTTAGAATTTCCCCAAAATAAGTTACCATATAGTAGATGGGGATGAAAAAAAGCATAATACGCAGAGATCAATAGGCCTTCTCCTACAGATGTCTTTAACTTTCGGAGCATATATAAAACTCTAGCAAGTTTTTTACACATTTCGTCAGTATGTTTATTCCAATTTAGTTTTGCATCCATATATATACCCAAAAGTTTGACAGATTCAATATTACTATCATTAGCATTTTCGTGATTCAAATTGAAATAGAGTGCAACAGTTTTTGCAGCATTCAAGGTTAGTTCATTATGCAAAAACCAACTTGAGGACGCTATTATCATTTCTTCATTCTTTTCTTGTAGTGACTTTGTGTTTTCTGCGTTTGTAATAAAGGTGGTATCATCAGCATACAAAACAGATTTATGTGGTAAACAACTAGGCAAATCATTCATATATACAACAAAGAGAAAAGGACCAAGAACCGAGCCCTGCGGTACTCCAGTTTGTATGATTAATTCTTCTGACTTTACATTCATAATTTTAACAATTTGATGTCTATTAGTGAGATACGATTTAATTAAATTGAGTTCATTACTCTGGATACCATAAAACTGTAATTTTGATGCTAGAATATCATGTGAGACACTATCAAATGCTTTACTTAAATCAACTAGAGTGACACAGGTGTAAGAGCGAGATTCAAACCCTCTTATTATTTCTGAAACAACTGATTCAACTGCTTTTATAGTGGAAAGACCAGTTCTAAATCCATATTGCGACATATTTAAAACATTATTATGTTCAAAGTACCTTGACAACTGCATTTTCATACATTGTTCAATAACTTTAGAAAATATTGGCACGAGAGAAATCGGACGATAATTATTCGGATCGCTTTTATCTCCTTTTTTATGAATAGGTATAGTTATGGTAATTTTAAGACAATCAGGGAAAGTACCTTCAAGGAGTGTCCAATTAACAAGATATGTAACAGGATAGATAATTGTGTGTATTATTTGCTTCAGTATAAAATTTGATAATCCGTAGTAATCTTCACTATGAGAGTTTCGCATATTAAGAATTATTTTCAGTATTTGTTCAGGTGTAATTTCCATCCATTTAAAAACTAAACTATCGCTCTGTGGTATATTCTGTCTAAGTAAATAGTTTTTATACTGGTTTCTGTTGTCAGTGTTATTACAGTAGGTAGATCCAGCACGCTGTGCACTATTTATAAAATGTTCGTTAAATTCATCCGGAGTTATAGTTATACATTCATTAGATAGCCTATTCCCTGTTTCATGTTTAATCACAGACCAAGCAGCTTTGTACTTATCATGAGAATGTGATATGAATTCTTCATTAGCTTCTATTTTGGCTAACCTAATTTCCTTTCTGTAAAGCTGTCTTATCTTTTTGTATCTTTCCTTATCTGTTACGTTACCTTCTTTCGCTATATAATATAGCCTAATGACTTTCTCCCTCAATTCGGCCAGTTTCGTCGTAAACCAATTTAAATGCAGCTTATTCTGTTTTGACATACCCTCATTAACAGTTTTAACCTTCCTTGGACAACACTCATTCAACCTATTAGATACATTCCTCACAAATAACTTCCAAGCTTCAGATACATTACTGGAATTTAAAACTTCATGTACATCAAGTTCATTTAGCTTACTCCTTAGTAACATAATATTAGTTTCATGTAACAGTCTATAACTTATTTGTTTAGTCGTAATTTTATCGTTTCGTGGAACAGTAATAGTAAGCCAGAGACCTCTGTGATCCGATAAGTACGGTTCTATAGTACCACAAGCTAACTCAGGTTTCTGCATATTGGTGATAGCATTATCTAAGCATGATTTCTTCCTTGTTGGTTGATCATTGATATAATAATAGTCTAGAGATCTAAGCGTGTCACAAAATACATTTTTTGTCGGAGTATCATTTAGTACATTAATATTTATATCCCCCATATATACGACCTTATAATGCTTATATCTTTCAATATATTTTGTAAGTTTTTCCCATTGCGTTATGAACACACTAGCATCAGAGTCAGGAGTTCGATATATGGATAAAACTATTAACTTTATAGTGCTAAACAAGATACCAGTTACCTCAAATACTTCATCCATACTATAATTATCAACATCTAAGATTTTGTAGTTAGTTATATCAGATTTGACGTAAATAGCAACTCCTCCATGACTAAGTGTTTTTCTACAATATATTGTAGCTAGCTTGTAATTTGCAGGTATATACAGGTTAATTTCGTCTTTCGATAGCCAGTGTTCATTAACGCACAAGATATGACACGGAAATTCGTCTAAAAATATATCTAATTCAGAGAGCTTATTTCTAATGGATTGTAAATTAAGATGTAAAAGTAGGATGGGTTTAACAGACATAGTATCCAGATTTATATTATTGGTTGGGTTATTTCGAATTTCGTTTGCCAGATCTTGTAAGTTATACTGCAATGGGTGTGCTAGATTCGATTTATTTATCTGACTCCATATTGACATACACCCATCTATGAAGCCAGATTCTCCATTCCGTTTCCCTGCTCACGTCTGTGCATTTCTATTACCCTTCGGTTCATATCAGCATCTATTTTCTGTGCTACCTTTAATATTTCTGTACTTACATATCTCTTACCTATATTATTAAGATGGAATCCATGATTTGTGTAGAACCTTCTACCGATATGATTTAAGTCCACCAGATAAACATTTTTAAGATGCTTAGCTAACCTGTAGATTTCTTTGTTCACGCGTTCCACTTCTTTATTGACAGACGACCAAGGTGGTAAATCAAATCGATGCGGAATTGTAAATATAAGTACATTTGTACACAACAACATCTGCAGTTGTTTTCTTAAATCCTGCAAGAACCCTTTCGCTTGATTTTTTGCAATATCATTTGTCCCTGCTAAGAAGACCACAAGATCGTTCAAGCCCATACCTTTACACTCATGTGGGACTTCCTTACTTATGTCCGCAAAAATCGCTCCTGGTTTTATAGTACTAGTTATTTTGCTATTGCTTTGATTAATAATTTTTTGTGTTACTCTTTTTCCTTGACTATCTCCGTAGAACTTAATAACACCAGTGTTAACCGAAACATCATTTCGTTTACCAATTCCTTTGTTTACCGGAACCTCACTTTCTGTTCTGCTAGTTGATTCATTTAACATGTCCTCATCAGGGACCGGAATACTGTTATTTTTTGATTTGTTCATTTTAACCTCGTCTTTATGGTTCTCAGATTTTTTTCTACTCTTAGCCATTGCGCTCCACATACCTCTTGAGGTATCACTTGTTTTTCCAGGCAGAGGAGGCCAAATATTGTCTGTAATAAAATTACTACTATTTGTATTAGCACCCTCTAGTATTTCTAGTTGCTGTTGAAGAAGGGCATTTACCGCCCTCAACGACTCAATTTCTTCCGTCAGTTTCAGAATAACATTTTCTATCTCTTTTTGTTCTTCACTATTTATCTTACTTTGCATTGTTTCATAGTTGACCGTATTCTGCTTACCTACACATAGCTTACATACCCATGTTAGTTGGGGGGCCTCGTCCTTGCTAATTTCAAAACATTTAGAAAAGTGATACCATTTATCACAGTAACCCCAAATTACACCATTTCTAACAACCCGCGTGCATTTTCCACATTTAATATCTAATAGTATTTTCGTTTGTCTTGAGCATGAAATACCTACATCTACCTTACCGGACGTCATTATTAGACATTAACTAACACTTGTCAAAAATTCTCTACCTTAGACAGATATATACTTATGACCAGACTCCTGCTAATGATTTTTTTTCCCTAGACAATGAGTTCACTTATTAAAGAGAAGCAATATTATGATATGTTGAGCACGTGTATATTAAACTCCAGCGATAGGTCCGAAGAAAATAGACTTTGTATGCAACACACTTTATACACCCTTGTACATGAACTTGCATGTAGTCACTGTCGACACATATGGCATTGATTATTTATTTTATTATTTTTTTTGTTAAATAATATAACCACACATGAAAATACACTTAACAAATATTCAGCACTTCTTTCTTTCGACCAAGAAAATTCTGTATGACGAAATAGCGTTAGTTATTCATGCAAAAAAAATCACATCTAGCTTTGTATAAAGAGCCAAAGAAATAATGCTTCCAATACCAGTCACTCACAGAGGAAATAATTCAACCTATCTCTTTGATTCCTGCAACACTTCACTACTCTCTTTGAATCTCTCTATAACTTAATGCCGACAAACTATAAACACGAAATTAACATTTTAAGTTTTTTTCTGACGTGTCGTACCCGTGTACATTAAACTCCAGCAGCAGCTTTGCACACAGAAAATAGCTTAGCATACATAGCATGTACTTTATGCACCCTTGTACATAAACTTGCCTGAAGTCACTGGTAACAAATATTTGTTGACTCATCCTTTATTTCATATTTTGCAGACATATTTTGATATACTGATTGAAAGTGGCTTGCAAAACAATTATCAATCTCATCATTATGGTAGATTATTTGTCCATTGTGGGTGGAAGAGGTCGTGTTTTTTTCTTCATAAACTTCCAAAAGTTACTTGGGTCATTAGAATGCTATTTTCGGTATTAGTTAAGAAATCCTGGTAAGCTAAAGATATATCCTTTTTTACTTGCTTTCTTAATTTGACAAATTCTCTCTAATGATAATGAGGGTTACCAATTGTTCTTTTCCATTTCTTATAATGATAAAATTTACGTTTAATATTTGTAATTATTTCTCTGGTAAACCAACACGGATAAGAGTTAGTGGTCTTTTCTTTACTGGAACACATTTATCGAGAGTACCATAAAGTATTTCATAGGACCTACTAAGAGCTTCATTAACATTACCAAAATTCTCTAAGCATCTCCAGTCAACTCCAGCTAGTTCCCTATAAAGCAATTCAAAACTGGATCACCTAAAATTATAGCTTCTAAAATTGTTTTTTAATATTGCTTTTGGAGGCTTGGTATAAGATATTGTAATTAATATCGCAGGATGATGAGAATCCTGTTTCACAATTGGGGAAGTTTCATGTCCAACTTTGACACTTTTAATGTTAATTAAAAATAAATCTAAAGTGCAGCCGTTCTTGTTCGTTATATTCTTATTCATTCTTTCACTCCCCAACACACACTCAAACTCATCTGCTGTCAAATTCCACTCAGCTTTCGATTTACATAAGCCAGCAAGATCGCTCAGAACTGATATTCTCATCAAAAGGTCTGATTTAAGTTTCGTTTAATTTTAGTGAAAATAATCCAAAACTTCCAAACAAGTAATAATGACTCACTCACGCTCTTTTGCCAACTTAAACTCAACAGAGGCCAAAGATTATCACATTTAAAATTATCGAAAAGCTAGTAACTAGTTATATTTGAAAGTTTGTTTCACTCCCGATTTTACCTAAAGGCCACCATTTCTCAATTTTGGCCAATTGTTTTCTCAAGGAATCATATTTGATTGCCAGCCGAATTTCGCTTGTTTAAGTTCAAATTAGCATTCTTCTTTCGAGCTAATTTTACAAGAAAATAGTTTCGCACTCAGTTAGAAAGCTTCAACTATTAACTCACCTGATTAGTTATTAAAGTTTAGTAGTTATCAGCAAAACACACTTTCTGAATTATCTCCGCCACACCACTCTGCCATTATGTTAATCTTCCACGAAGTTCTTTAACCCATTTTTAGATCTGCTTCAGTAATTAAACATTTACGTACGACGTTTAAATATATTAACAAAATATTAAAATATGTTTAGCTGTTGAATCCAACTTTCACAAAAAAGTTGCCGCACTTGATGTTCGAGTTCCATAACACGTCTCGAAATCCAGTCGAAAGTATGTATAACCCGACCAGAATATGAATGGACGTGGCAAGTTTTGGAACAACCGATGAACCATGCCAAAACAATAAAGGCGCACAGAATGTGTTACTACTCTTCGCCTCTCGCTTGAAGTGTTGCCATCCAAGAAATTTTGTTGCTGGTCGTTTTGTACTAATTTTAGAACCAAGATATCAAAAATTACATTACAGTTACAATATATTGATTATTGAGAAGCTATATTTATTGTTCTTGTAATCCACATATGGGAAGAAGATTACAGATGATTTGGCAAGTTAAATAAAAGCTCTGTTAATAACAACTTATATGCTTGCCACTCTCGCAACCCACCTCTTGTATCTCTTTAGACAGTTTTCTAGTTTCTATCTTGAGATACGCTAGCGAATTTTATCCCACGCTTCATGGCAGAGGTGTAACTACATATTAGGTCCCCACCCCGCAAGAGAATACCCATGGCCGAAGTTCGATTCGGTCCACTGAGAGGCTATTGTGAAGGGCTCCCCGCATTGCGGGCTTTTGCGACATAGTAGTTACACCCCTGCTTCATGCTCCAGGCGGTAGCGTCCTGGACTTCGGAGCGGCAATGCGGAGGTGCGACTTTAGAGGTCGGCCATCGTGACATTTTTGTCTAGATTTGTCCTCAGCCACACCAGGCGAATGCCGGGATGACACCTTCGCAAGAGGCTTGTCGACTACCTTTCCTCATTGTAATTACAAATACTTCACGAAGATCCCTTCTTATGTTGTCCTCCCAACGTCATCTCGGTCTTCCCATAGGTCTCTTTCCCTCAGTCTTTCCAACCAAGATGGAATATAATCTTCTTCTCCCCCCCCCCCCATCGGAGCTACATTGCATACCTACCCAAGTTGTTGTGATTTCATTATTCTTACAGCATCGGTAGATGAAGTATTTAAACTTGGGTACTTTCTCTATGTTCTCGTTCTTAGTTGTTATGTATCTAGCCACACTTTTGTTGATAAAATATAATTTTTGAAGGTTAGATGTATAACTGTACTGTACAAGTAAATAAACGGGCTGAAGATACAACTGGAAGATTGTTTGAACGCTATACAATTCCACGCCCCTTGACGGATTAGAATAAAGTAATGGTACATGTATTCCTTAGTACCGAGCAACCGTAGCTCAGTGGTAGAGCGTTGGTGTAGCATTCGAGAGGTCACCGGTTCGACTCCAGCGGACGACCATACTGACTGAGGATTTTCGAGGGTTTTCTTCAGTCACACGAAGCAAATTCCGTGATGGCACTTTCAACGTAGGTCGTGGCCGACACCTTCCCGAATCCTTTCTTCTCCTACGGCCTGAGTCTTAGATGCCTAATGGCCATAAATGAAATTTAAAAAATGTTTCTTGAAACCTAGAGAGATTAACTATGGCATTAAAAGGTTGCCCCTCCCCCCGAAGGGGTTAAACGTGGATGAAGTGCAACTCGGAAACCACTGATATTTGACATGAAAATACTTTGTTTCAATTCATTACCAATAGCTATCTTAATTTTTGATTCGACATCCCCGGTGAGGGGGCGAAAACCTTTTAAAGAGTGGAACATGAGAAATCGAAAATTGTTAAAGGTTAGAAACTTGAAATTTGGAATGGGTATTCTTTAGGACAAAGAACAATAAATGACAACTGTTAGAAGTTGACAAGTTTGTACTGTGACTGCCAGATGCAACGGCCTTTAACCTTGGAGAAGTACCTTTGCTTTCCGCCCCAGTGATTCCCTTTCGTGTAAAACATGCTGTTAAGCCCCTAAATGATATTTCAGCCCCTCCCACAATTGCTAGAAGGAAGCAGTCAGACTCAATAATGAGACAATAGTAATCTCACACAAAAGCAAGTTTCATAGTTTTAAAAGAGTATGTTTTATGGTATACTTTACCGACTACACCTTTGGTAACACTGTTTATGTCCTTGGCAAGACATCTGCTGCAGCGTATAAACAACCACTAGCGACCTCACCCTTGCGTCTATTCCTACTCTGGTCGGCTTATAGGTTGGTTAGAAGAAGATCAACCAGACGCAGATGCTGTTAGTAAACGAACCATTCAAGTGATCGCTGCAGCTGAACAACACAGTCAGCAAACCTCAGGAACATGTGGTGCCACCTCGTGGTCGTGGGTTCTCCAAGAACCCAGAGAACAGACGTCCAGAGCAAAGCTCTGACTACACCAGCCAACTATGAGCAAAGTAAAAACTACTAGCATATTTGCCCGAGCGCTATTTTTCAATAAAAAACTATCTTTCTTTAGCTAATAACAGAATACAAGAGAAATATATACAATATAAGAAAAATACAAAAGAATTGTGGCGCTAAGCTAGCCTTCGCTACAGTGTGCTCCACACACACAACAGTATAATCTTTTATACTGAACACCGCTGTATACTGGTGTTTGGAATTACTCTAGAACTTACATCAGATTCTCTACAGACGTTTGCTGAGTGACATAGAAACTTGATGTATGTTTTATCTTTTAATATTTATTTGCTGAGGGCCTTCGTATAAGAATCTGTACGAAAAGCTCAATTATTTTTACATAGAAAGAAATGTTTTACGTTTCTGACAAGTTGTTATTTCATGAACAAGATAAAAACGTTTGGACGGTAGTTACCCTAATCAATACTATCTTTTCTACATAAGTTTTTTTAAATTTTTATTTCTAGCTTATTGAGGTTTTCAAGCGGATATATCGAAACGTTGACGATATAGATCTTTTCGTTGCTGGCATTTCTGAGCGCCCAGTTAGAGGAGCACTTCTGGGACATACTTTCCTTTGCATCATCGGCGATCAATTTGCTAGGCTGAAGAAAGGAGATCGATTCTTTTATGATCATGGAGGACAACCACATTCATTTGATCCAGGTATGTATGAAGATCATGTTATTTCCAAAGTAAATACAAAAACCGCAACTGACAACAAATACGAATCAGTTGTGAATCAAGCTCGGACTGAATTGTTGCACATTTAAAAAATGTATCTTAGCACCTAGTCTGATTTTTTGAGTCAAATGTCTTTCGCTTCAAAGGTTCTTAATAGTAACGATAAACAACTAAGCTGTTATAATGTGTTACTAGCTTATATAACCGTCCGTTGGTGCGGGATGAATAAAATGTTGCACTTTCACTTATTACTTTTAAAACTTTTCACTGACATTTATTTCACTTTCACTTTTCCTTGGTCCGCTCTAATAGAAGTTAGTCGATTCCAAAAGTATAGTGACGCATGCGTCTCGCCATCGCCTATATATACCCTTCTGAGCTGGAACGTATCCTCACCACAACAGGATAATGCAACACTCGAGAATGTTCCAGAAGATTATGGATTTCCGTTTCCGATTTCTAGAACATTCCGGAACCGGAAGTCCCATCGATGGTACAGAACCTTCTGGACATGCTAGAAGATTCTCTAACATCCTGGAACATTTTAGAACATTCTCAAACATTCTGGAAAATTCTAGCACATTCAGGAACATTCCAGAGCAAGCACATTGTAGAGCATTCTTGAACATTCTGGAACATGGGAAGATTTAGGAGAGAGAACCTGGGGGGAAGCAATTACTTTAAAAGCTATCGTTTAGAGTGAATAGTTTATGGTCATTCTGAAATGACTGGGGGTAATGCCCCCCATAAATCCGCTCATGTTCTGGAACATTCTCGAACCTTCTGGAACACTCTATAACATTCTTGAATCTTCTGGAACATTCTACAAGATTCTCGAACATTCTAGTTATGTCTGGAACATTCTAGGACATTCAGGAACATGGCCAGTCTCAGCCACTTCGGTACTCGATTCCCAGCTGCTTCACCGACTTCCCATAAGAAGTCAATTGGTGCGATGCCCTTTTTTGACACCCATATCTCCGAACTTAACCCCTGCAGTTCCAAACCGAATCCTTCTTCATAGATGTGGGATTTAGAGCTACCATACCACATAACCCCCATGGGGATGCGGGGGTGGGTTGCGGAGTTATAGCGGCACGCACGGACAAACCACGCTTACAATTATTATTATTATATATATTAATTTTCGTGTAGATGTGTCCTTCCAGATTCTGGGCTTTTAATCTTTAAGACTTTCGCGACGGTATCCATTATTATTGGCTTCTTTAATATATAGTTTGCTTCCTTCGATAGAGTCTGTGTAACTTCGACATTTTTTTTTAAGTTGTCTACACACTTCCTTTAGTTACGTACGGGCTTGGGACGATATTATGCATAGATAAGTAAATGGTTAATATAAAAATGTTTTTTTTTTCTAATTTGAAAGGGGCCTCGTGGTCTAATAATAAAGGTTGCGAATCAGCTCTGGAGTCCTATACCTTACAAGTCATTACGTATGACAGATCACAGACTGGAAACGTTTGTCCACAGAATAAAAATAATAGAATCAACGCTTTCGTATACAGCTTCGATGTTAGAGACACCTGTGTGTAGACCCGTCGTCTGCAATATTTCGTATGTTGAATCTGCAAGACTTCAGAATATCTTAAAATGATGCATATTTTAGGAATTGCATGCAAATACCTTTTTAATTTCCCAAAATTAAAAGGTGTTCGGCAGGGAGTGGTAATGTCAGGTACTATCATGTTATTATAATTGATTGAACGATAAAAGTAAAACATTTTGAGTGTAACTAATCTTTACTGTTGCTTGGTATCATTATTTTTAACAAATCTACAGAGTTCCCATATACAGTACTTTCATACTGTAGGAAATTTTGTAGTCAATATGATGAAATGTTTCACTGCAAACGAATCCTCTGATACGGGTTTAATGTTACTTTATTTCCTAGAGCTAAATGGTTCTTGGGTGCAACCAAAATTATGAATTATTTCAATAAATACTACACGGAAAATATTTCCCTGATACAAAAGACAAACAAATTCGGTTTTTAAAAAGCAACTAGGTGCAAGACCTTATTTATGGCTAATGCGTGAGATGGCAGCACAAGTTCTTTTTGGATACTATGATAAATATACAGAGATTTATTTCCAGTTTTATTCTGTGGTGAGACTGCGGTCATTCTCACGTAGCGCCTTTTCAGGCACATTGGCAAGGCTGTGGAAGTTCGAATACTGCCAAAGTTACAGTCTCTTCGTTGGACTGAAGAGACGTAAACGATCTAACCACGTATTTTGTCAGAAGAATAGCGTTCTTTGACGAGCATATTTTCCGGGAAATAGGATGATATACGTACTGGTCAAATTGTCTATGTCTGATACCATTCCGTCATTCATGTAGTTTAATGGAGGCCGACATGGATATTTAATTTACTCCATGTCCTACGGAGGATATAAAGATTAATTATTATTCTATTGAACAAATCAGCAAAGCTGCTTGCTATAAATGACATTTTTATTTTACTTCAAACCTGCTACAGCAAGGATGTTGTTAAGGATGGAATCATTTTGAGATATGGACTTTGTGCAAACGAATTATTGTTGTCTGCTGGAAAGTCTCATTCATGCGCATTTCGACCAACATTTAGTTCTGAGAATCCCTTACTTTCTTTAAGGTATCCCTTACGCACCCATTAGAGAATGCTGAAATATGCATTTTTGGGTATTACTAATTTGAAGTCTGTTTACCAGGTGTATGCATAAGTTTTTGCCGGTTTTTGTGGTAAAGAAACATGTAATTTTCAAGGGAAATTAATTTTGTTTTATTAAAAATATTGGCCATCGGCTTCTACACATTTCGCCCATCTTTCAGGTAATTGATGCATACCATGCCAGAAAAACTGCTTGTTTTTGCGGCAAACCATTCGTCGAGCCATTTTCCAATGTCTTCGAAATTGCTGAAATGCTGCTCTACGAGCGCGTGCCCCATTGATGCGAAGAGGTGATAGTCAGATGGCGCCAGGTCTGGGGAGTACGGCGGGTGCGGAGGGATGTCCCATCCAAGCGATTTCAAGGTGTCTTTCATTGGTTTTGCTGTGTGAGACGGCGCATTGTCGTGTAACACAATCACTTTGCCATGTCTTCGGGCCCATTCCGGTCGTCTTTCGATCAATGCGTGATTTAAATTAATCATTTGTTGGCGATAGCGTTGTGCATTAACGGTTTCGCCGGACTTCAAGAGTTCATAATACACAATACTGCTCTGGTCCCACGAGACACAAAGCATGGTCTTCTTGCCGAAGCGATTTGGCCTTGGTGTTGAAGGACCGGTTTCGTCAGGTGAAAGCCACGATTTTTTCCGCTTCGGGTTTTCAAAATAAATCCATCTTTCGTCACCCGTCACAATTCGATATAAAAAGGATTTTCTTTCGTGGCGTTGAAGCAACATTTCACAAGTGACTTTGCGATTTTCCATTTGACGTTCATTCAAATCGTGTGGGACCCACTTACCCAGTTTATTGATCTTCCCCATTGCTCGTAAACGTCTGCTGATTGTTTCTTGTGACACATTTAATGCTTTTGCCAATTGCTGTTGAGTTTGAGTTGGGTCATCCTCCAATAACACCTGCAATTGCTCGTTTTCTCACTTTTGTGGTCTACCAGAGCGCGCACTGTCTTTCATATTGAAATCACCACTTTTAAATTGTCGAAACCATGTCTCACACGTTCTAATCGATGGAGCGCGTTCACCATATGTTTCTACCAGCACACGATGACATTCAACAACATTTTTCTTTTGATTAAATAAGAAAAGCAATGCGTGCCGCAAATGATCTTTTACAGGCACAAACTTCGCCATGATCACTGAACGATAAAACAAAGACGCTAGTGTTTGGCGGACTCAACTTGTGTGTTTGTAGTTAAATGTCAGACGAACAAAATGACGTATGTGTCAAATGAATACGCTGCGTACTTTTCGCTGGCACCATCTCTTAGGTAAACCGGAAACTACTTATGCATACACCTGATATACCTATCATGCCGCATCAACTCTAGTGTTGAGGAATTTCCTCTCCGGCGACAAAGTCTTTATTTAATATTTTTTTATGCACTATTGTCTCTCGAAGTTTTTCGCTGCATTGAGTTACCACCCTGCATATTTGATATAAAATATTTTCTTCTGTTGAAAACATAACATGGCCATTCAAGCCCCTGAACATTCTTTCTGAAATTCATTTACTATATGCAAGATAATCCCAATGTAACTTCATTAACATAACGAATAAACTTATAACTTCATTCAAATATGTTAAACAGTTGAACTAAGAAAATTAAATTAAAACAGTTTAAATTAGGAACTGAGTATATTTTCGCATTATATTTGAGAAATAGAATGTTTATGTTCTAAAAAGGTACGATAGCTTCTTAATCGCATTACTTTGAAGGAAGGTAGGGTAACTTCAATTAGTTATACAACCTGTAGAGACATCTATTGAACTTTGGCTAAAACGAAAGTAATATAATGCTCCACCTACATTAAAGAACAGAGAAAAAGTTACACAGAAAACGAATAAAACCGAAGATACGTGAGACATCTGTTGTCGCATGTACACCCTAGTCACATGCTTCAATTACGATAGACTGAGTAGCCAATAGAAAGATTTGCTCACCTATTTCTAGGGGTCTAGGTCAGAACCCCCAACGGTCAGAAACCCCAAAAGTAAAAACGGTCAGAACCCCCACACAAACGGTCAGAATCCCCACAAAACTGCCAAAAACTCCAAACTCCCAAATGGTCAGAACCTCCAACGGTCAGAAACCCCAAAACTAAAAACGGTCAGAACCCCCACACAAACGGTCAGAATCACCAAATGCGAAAACGGTCAGAACCCCCACATATATGGTCAGAAACCCCACACACATGGTCAGAACCCCCACACATATGGTCAGAAACCCCACACATGGTCAGAAACCCCGCACAACGGTCAGAAACCCCACACAAACGGTCAGAATCCCCAAATGCGAAAATGTCAGAACCCCCACACAAATGGTCAGAACGCCCACACAAACGGTCAGAATCCCCACACGCATAAACGGTCAACACTTCTATAAAAACAGTCAGAAACCCCAAACTTGAAGACGGTTAGAAGACCCACATGACCAATGAGACCCCAACGGTGAGAAACACCACACAAACGGTCTGGGCCCACAAAGGCAGAAGCTGTTGCCAGAAGTGTTAGATTAAACTGTCGATCAACCCTAAAATTTAGAAAATTATATTTCAAAATAAAATTAACAATGTAATAAATAAAAAGTAAAAATCCAGAAATGTTTTTGATATTCCATTTTGGTATACGTGATATGGGAACATTTATTTATTTACATTTGGGACCCACCTTTCCACCCCTACCTCTCCGCATCCTTTGCACAATTTCACTTGGCGCGCCTGCTGGGCACAATGAACTAAACGTGTTCTCCATGAAATTGGTGTAGGTCATCCCCAGGGTAGAGTCCCTGCCTCGACCCCAAACTCGGCGTCGAGACAGGGAGTCCATAAGGACCTGTTTACACAAAAGTTACTCTACAAAAAAAAAGAAAAAAAAAAGAAAAAAAAAAGAAAAGAATTGAATATCCACTGACCAAGCTGCTAGAGAAGAGACGTACTAGAATTCCCGGCTGAAGAGACAACTGAGTCGAAATAGTGTGGCCCCTATCCTGGGACACTGTCTGTTGCGGTATCCACGTTGGTGAGAGATTAACACTGTATTTTAAATACTAGTGTTAGAAAAGTTTGCACAAAAAAGCGAAATCTGTACTTCTTAGTACAAGCCTGAGAGATATAGCACTGTACTTCTGAACAGAAAAAAACATTCTGCACTCATACCATGAAAGCTGAGAAAAACCTTGACATCCTTTTTATGGAGGAAGAAATATCCATGGACTTGCCGGATTGGGCGGACATTGTAGTAGACAAGTAGGACCCACCAGCTGAAGGAGAGGAGCAGAGACCAAGCAGGGGCTCACAAGGAAACCCCTTCAACACAAACCTCCAGCAACTTAGCAGGGGCGTAGCCGGTACCCCTCGGCCTAACTTCAGGTTGAGTGGTAGCCGGGAAGAGAGCTTCAAACTACTGCGCAAGCTTATTTACAAAAAACACCTTGCGCAACACTATGAGGCCTGTATCAAGAAAGGCATCGGAGAAAACAAAAGGGTTATCCAATTACAAAAACCGGACCTGAACCTAGTAGAATACACCAAAGCGCCCGGAAACTTCGAGCGGAGAATAAAAGAAATACTGGCAGGAGCCGAACAGAAAATAAATGAGGAAGTGGTCATACACTACCAACAACTGACACCGAAGCTGGAAGAAGAATGGGACATTGCATTGGAAGAGTGCAAAACAAGATTTGGTCCAGAAGCCACAAAGGAAGTTGTCCAAAGGGCAAAAAGTGTGGCAACAGGCTTCCTGAAGAAGAAACTTCAGACCATGGAGAGTGAGGGACCAGAGGAAGCCAACCAAAAGAGGACGAGAACACCACTAAGGGAGAAGCAGAAACCCCAGAGAAGGAACTCCAGAATTGACTCAATGGAAGACCTGTTGGACTTCTTAAAACAACTTGAAGAAGTGAAAGGAATGACGAAAAAACAAAACAAAAACAATGGTTCTTTTCAGAGTCGCCAAATATTCTTGAAAAACGAAAATACTTTACCTATAATAACTCATATGATTGAAAATAAAGACAACCCAATCCCACCTAACTCTAACCCTGAGAAGAAAATAGACTTCATTCCTCACAGAAACTACGAGGATATTAAAACTGAAAATAATAATAATAATAAAATTGAAAGCGTTGACGTATTGAACACGAAACCTCCCCAACTAAAACCCAACTCTTGTACTGTTAAGAATAATTACCCTATCTGTACTGTAGAGAGAAAACCCACACAAATGGAAACTGGAAAAAAAAAGGAAAATAAAGTAGACCCACAAAGAAGAATAAAAAAGAACGGAAGATAAAAATTCTCTGATACACAATTTGACAAACATAGAACTATCAAAACATGAAATACAAGTACTGGAAAAAGGATATCATTTTGCCCCACACCTAAGCCTGACAAAAAGGCCCTTACTAGGACCATTAGAAACCTAAGACATAACTTAGATAGGAAGCACCAGAGGGCGGTGGCCTTGAAACCCACACAAATACCCAACCACAGAACGGCCCTCCCATCTAAAAACAGGGGCAACCTTGAACCTGATTTACCATTACACTGCTAACTGGAACACACTGGACAACTCCAAGAAGGAATACTAAAACTCCTGCAGAAAGAAACTAAACCAAACCTGACTTGCACAAAGGCAAGCCATAAAAACAATCAAAGATAAAAAAGAAGTTATCATTAAACCCACAGACAAATATGGACACCTAGTTCTCATGAACAAAGTTGATTATAAAAAAGAAGCATTATTACAACTGGAGAACAAAACCAACTTCAGAGAAATTTTCCAGAAGGATGAGAATTTAAAAAGAATGATAGAAAAAAAGATAAGATTTTTTGAAAACGAATTATTAGAAGCAGGAGTGCTGAAACGCTATCACTTGGGGAGACTAACGGACCCAAAAGCCACACTAGCCAAGTTCTATATCCTACCGAAAATACACAAACCAATAAGACCGGAAACCACTCTTCCCCCAGGAAGGCCCAATCTTTCACCAGCAAGTGTCAGCTTGCAACGGGCCAACGAGAAATTTTGAGAAATTCTTAACACGCTTCCTTATGAAACTCTTACCAACGTTACCAGAATGGCTAAGAGACACACCAGACTTCTTAAAAGGATAAGATAGATAAAGGGAATAAAAACTTCAGACATTCTGTACACAACTGATATAAAAAACTTATATCCGAGCATTGATAGCAAAAGAGGCATTAACCTAGTCACAGAATACTATACATCCAAATATGAATGGCTACTAACAGCCTGTGAGGAGGAAATACTGAAGCCAACCCCCCCTCCAACTATTACGGAGGGGCCTGGAAATTCTGATGTACAATAACTACATCAGATTTGGTGACATAATATTCCTCCAAAAGAAATGTACAGCTACCGGAGCCTCTGTATCTGTAGCCTATGCCAACATATACTGTATGTGCATTCAGAACTAACACACACACAAAAAGGTCCTGTACTACCTTTATTTGAATATAGATTTGTAGATGACGTGGTCGGATGCTTTCCCGGCACAACAAAACTTGAAACCTATATAGAAAATTTACACAATAATACTGGCAAACTGGAATTCACCCTGGAATGGAACAAAACGAAAATAAACTTTCTGGACGTAACAGTTAAGAAAAGAGCAAGTGGGCGACTGGAAACAGACGCCTACTACAAACCGACAACGAGACACGAACTTTTAGAGGCCAGCTTGGCCCACCCAACTTCATTAATAAACTCACTGGTCAAAAGTCAAGGTTTGAGATTAATTAGAATTATAGACAACAAACAGAAGCTGAAAAAGAGACTGATGGAAATGGGAAGGAACTTCCAAAACAGAGGATAAGAAAAATATGGTCAAATCTACACTAACGGAACTTCTCGAACAGACAACCAGAAAAGAAACAGGAAATAAACAAAGAGGAAATAGAATAATCTTTCCTCTCACTTACCATCCTAACTATGAAAACAAAATTAAAAACTGGTCCAAAAGTTTTGGAACAATATCAAAAAATAATATAGCAAAGAGGACTGGTGGACCAGAATGCCACAGGAAACACCAATGCTAGCCTACAGAAGACCCCACAATTTAAGACGGATGCTGACCAAAGCAACTTTCTCATAGATGAGAACCCAGGAAAACAGTAACCCAAAGAATTAGAAATGAACCCCCCCCTTTAAAAAAAAAAAATAACCACACACATATAATTGTTGAACATTAATTGGTATTATTCCAATATATGACAGAGCCTACTTAGGACTGAATTCTTAAACAAATAAGAAACAAAAAGCTAACACCGACCGAATGCTGGTACACACAAAAAAGGTCAGGAACACATGGTAGCCTAGCTCCATACTAACCACAAAAATTGAAACTTCAGAACCCAGCGAAGGACCAAACAATAACAAACCAGTAAGAGAACCTCTTGGGGAAGCAAACTTCAAACTGGCAAAGGAGGTACACAAACTCCTCTAAAAAGAATAACACCAACCTTGGCAACAATAGTGACATTACAGAATAATAATAATAACAAACGACATGACCACCAAGACTGTCTTACACAAGGGAGGCAATCATAACATACGGAACAATTGACCAAAATCAAATTACCAAAACGGAAAGGGCCAAACATTCCTACCAACAGTACATAAATAATTATTATTACTATTAATAAATTATAAGAATATAAGTAATTGCAACAAAACCACTCCCTGAACAATATACAGACCTACAATACCAGACTGAAATAACAATGCGTAAGCGACTAAATGGGAATAGAAACCAAACAATAAAATAATAATAATAACCAGGGTATAGAACGAACCCAGGACCTTCCAAATACTACCCAGTTTTAGGTCCCTCTGATTGTAAAACTATATTGGAAACAATAGAACCAAAGACAGAACAGAATGAGCTATATTAATAACGAATTAACTGATGCATTATTAATGGAAAGTGATAGAAACTTTCCAAACAATCCGGTAGAGAGAGCCAAATCACACTGAGACACACATGCCTAAGGGCTACTAAAACTCTTAAAACTGATTGAGTACCACATGCACTGTAAATGGGAAACAAACGAAATTTTCGGAACCCGGCACAGCCAGAGGACAGACACATACAGAGTAGAAACAGAACTTGGATTTATTGTCAGAATTCCACAAGAGGGAAAAGAAAAGAGGAAAAGAAAGAAGCAAAAATGAGGGAAGAAAGAGAGAACGATGAAACTACCCAAAAGAGAGCCCATATAACTGTGGATAATGAATAACTACTGCGTAAAGAAGGACCGGGCCTCACATTAACCATGAAACAGGATGGTAAAATGTTAGTAAGTAATGTAAACAAGACATCACAATGCAAGTTAAAAACATTTTTTTTAAACTGTGGTTTAAACTGCTATTTTAAACAAACATTTACATATAGCAAATGCTGCTATCACTGCTACGAGAAAATACCACTTCTGGCCATCGCTATCACGGCACACAAACGAAGAAATCTGCCACCGTCAGTGTTCCCATATCACGTTTACCAAAATGGAATATCAAAAACATTTCTGGATTTTTACTTTTTATTTATTACATTGCTAATTTTATTTTGAAATATAATTTTCTAAATTTTAGGGTTGATCGACAGTTTAATCTATCTAACTTCTGGCGACAGTTTCTGTCTTTGTGGGCTCTGACACTTTGTGTGGGGCCCTGACCATTTGTGTGGTGTTTCTCACCGTTTGCGTTGGGACCTCATTGGTCATGTTTGTCTTCTAACCGTCTTCAAGTTTGGGGTTTCTGACCGTTTTTATAGAAGTGTTGACCGTTTATGCGTGTGGGGATTCTGACCGTTTGTGTGGGCGTTCTGACCATTTGTGTGGGGGTTCTGACCATTTTCGTATTTGGGGATTCTGACCGTTTGTGTGGGGTTTCTGACCGTTGTGTGGAGGTTCTGACCATGTGTGTGGGGGTTCTGACCGTTGTGTGGGGGTTCTGACCATGTGTGTGGGGGTTCTGACCATTTTCGCATTTGGGGATTCTGACCGTTTGTGTGGTGATTCTGACCGTTTGTGTGGGGGTTCTGACCGTTTTTATTTTTGGGGTTTCTGACCGTTGGGGGTTCTGACCATTTGGGTGCTTGGGTTTTTTGGCAGTTTTGTGGGGATTCTGACCGTTTTTACTTTTGAGGTTTCTGACCGTTGGGGGTTCTGACCTCATTTCTAGTAACTATTCTGCCAAATCACACGACGCACGTGACAACCGCGTACATGGAAAGGTGTCCTTAGGGTTCCTTTTCATACATGCGCTAGCTGAGTGCTTCGCTTGCGATCTTTTGTATTAGCCAATAGGAAAATGGCGTCTTGTATTTATATTGGCTACTAGACGAAATTACAAGCAAAGAACCCGGCTATAGTATACATGAAAGGGTGGCCTTTGCGTACAAGTCATATACACAGCACTATTGAATGGTTGTGCCAGAGTGCTTATGACGTAAATGAAAGTAGATGAGTCGAAACGGCCGGATATTTAATTAATAGTCTCCAGATACAGACCAATTTCGACCCATGCACACTGAACATATGTAACAACAATAACAAATAGGGAAATACTTTTAGAAGAAATAACCACTGGACTTATTCAACGCACTATCCCAGTATTTATATGATGTTACCGAGGGAAAAACCAAGAAAACTCTCAATCCGAATGGCCGGTACCGGCAAGTGAACTTGGGTCCTCTCGATTAGAAGCCTAGCACTCTACCTCTTCGTAACAACACAACAATTTGTCGAAGGGTTGCGGTAGTGTGCTATCGAGATCTTAGAAATAGAAGGCCTACGCGTGGATAGATGACTCAAGGTCCGTTCATCGGTTGTTAGCAGGCGCTGGTACTTGTTCCTGGCAACACAAAATGCTTCGCGGAAGTACAGCGGAGGCCGAACGCGTGTAATATAGGCCATTGATAATCGAGATAACCATTTCTGGCCAAAGAAATAAGTTAGTCACATGAATCCAACTGCGTATACGTAGTTGTTGTTACTGCTCCCACCGGTATCAACAAGTACAGTTGGCAGATGACTTCACAAAGGTGAGCTGTGCGTCAGAAGACCGGTGTGTATTCCACTTACCCAACATCACAGAAGAGTTCCTTTACAGTGAGGAAGAGCACGTGTAAATTGATTCATAATTAGTTACCTCTTGACTGATGAATCCCGTTTTACTCTGGACAGTGATTCTTAACGAGGATTTGTCTGATTAGAAGCATGGACACGATATCATAAATCCAGCGTCGTTGAAAGAAATTGTAAGTCTGCACGTTTGGAGTGTCACCTCTCTTGGAGAACGCAGGAAACTCTACGTGCTTCCGCGAGGAACCATGACATCTCAGGGAAGACATCTTGAATCGTAACGTTAGATCAATGAGAGATTCATTTTACAATACGATAATGTTTGTCCTACAGAGCACATCTCGTTAACCAGTAGTTGGAAGTTATTTTATGATGCCTACAGAATATCAAACATGTCGGTCATTATTCGTGCAAAAAACTCATCACAAGTAAAAAGCTTGAGATGAATAAGCGAGTCTAATTTAACTTAATTAAGTTATCACTTTACCAGAAGAATTAAGGTAACTGGATTCTTATTACTATAAATTGTGAACTGGGGATATTTCTGCATTATATTTGAGAAATAGAATATTTATTTCCGAGAAAGTGATATTTTCTTTAATTGCATTAGTTGGAAGAAAAACAGAGCAACATCAATTATTTATAAAATTTCCTGAGACATCTGTTCAGCTTTGACTAAAATGAAAGTTGTTTAATACAAGTCATTAAAATACAAAAACCGAGCGGCCGTTCCAGTTGGGAGAACGTTGGTTGACCGTTCTCTTTGAGGCTTTCCCTCAGTTATGGCAAGGATGCGTTTTTTTTACGTCGTGGCAGATTCCTTCCTTTCTTGTATCCTCTCCCATGATCCCGATCTAAACCAAAGATGCGTGAAAGCCATAAATACAATAATTACCATCACCTTAATTTTTTTTAAAGATACTACAATAAAAAATTAAGACTCAGTTTGACCTTGGCTGTAGACCTTCTTACAGCCTACATACACCCTCCATTCCGAAAGAAACCGAACTTTTGAAAACAAATAGTACCACTAGTGCCATCTGTTGTAATATTTTACCGGTAGATGGCGTAGTCCCTCATTAACAACTGGTATAAATGTCATGACATTTGGATGCACGGCAACAAAGTTATTGCGTTTCAACTGTCAGTGTGTTGTGTACATCGGTCGGAAAATGAGTTTCAAACAACGAGCTGCAATTGAGTTTTGTGTTTAACTGGGTAAACCTTTTACTGAAACGCACCAAATGCTACAAAATGCATATGGTGATGAGTGTCTATCCCGTACGCAAGTTTACGAGTGGTTCAGGCGATTCAAATCGGGTAGAGAGACGCTGGATGATGACGAAAGATCAGGCCGTCCCAGAACCGGATTATCGGAAGAAAACATCGAAAAAGTGCGTGAATTCATCAAACATAACAAAAAAGCGTCGGTAAAAGTTATTGAAATGGAATTAGGCATTCCTCAAACAACCGAATACAGCATTTTGACCGAAGTTTTGGGCCTTAAGAAGGTTAATTCGCGGTTTGTACCACACAAACTCACCGAAGACCAAAATGTTGATCGAATTGCGCATTGCAAAGACATTGTTAAAAGTGCTCGGCAGGATCGAAACTTCTTGAAATCGATTGTAACTGGTGACGAGACGTGGTGTTTTGAATATGAGCCCGAAACAAAGCGGCAAAGTGCTGAATGGAGAGCGCCGGATGAAGGACCACCCAAAAAAAGTCGCTTGGTGAAGTCAAAAGTTAAGGTGATGCTGATTTGTTTTTACGATTCAAAAGGAATTATCCACAAAGAATTTGTTCAGCCCGGCCAGAGTCACTGGAGAGTTTTACTTGGGCGTCATGAAGCGTTTGCTGGCAAGAATTCGTCGTATTCGGCCCGAATATCGAGAAATCGGCAGTTGGACTCTTTTGGACGATAATGCACCATCACATCGTTCGCGACTTGTAACTGAATTTTTGGTCAAAAATCACATTATTCGTTTGCATCATCCGCCCTATTCACCAGATCTCGCTCCGTGCGATTTCTATCTGTTCCCGAAACTGCATTTGGCGATGAAAGGAAAGTGGCACGCATCGATTGAAGCCATTGAGAAGGCGACGACCGCCGTCCTAAAGACCATTCCAATAAAGGACATGGAGAAGTCGTTTGACAACTTGTTGGAGCGTGCAAATATGTGTATCGATGCAGAACGGGAATACATTGATTAATAAAAATGATTTGTTCCAAAATGTACATTGTTTTTTTTGTTTTTTTAAAACGTTCGGTTTCTTTTGGAATGGAGGGTGTAGATGCCTTATGCCTTCTTCCATAGATTTTAGTGAATATTTAATTATTTATTGCCTTTAGGCATTTATGACTCAGGTCGGAGTAGGGTAGAGAAAAGAATACGGGAAGATGTCGACCAAGGCCTCAGTTTAATTCCATCCTGCCATTTGCCTAATAGAAAAAAAAACATGGAAATACCTGGGTCAGGATAGTCGGCCGCTGGGATTGAACTGTGGACATGCAAAGCCGACGCTCTAGCAACTGAATATGATTGATAATTCTCTATGTAAATAAATATATGGATCAGCACCAATGTATACTTAAGAGATGTATGTGTCCGCTTAATTCCTTCTGGTTGTAAACTCGCATCAAGATCGTGCTGTGTGGGTGTAATATAGAAAAACTAAAGGATTTTCCACTAACATTTTCTTAAAAAAGAATACAAGTCTTTTATCAATTTCTAGTTTCATAGTATATTCTAAGAATGCGAATAATTGTAATTTTGTCCGTGAATTGTTGTGTTTTTGTATTAGCGTTTGTGTTTGTCTTCATACGTGCGTTCCTTTCTTTATTAGAATTAGTAATAATAATTATATTTGTATGTTTCAGCTCAACTAACCGAATTGAGAAGAACAAGCTTAGCAAGAGTGATCTGTGACAACTTCCCCAATGTACAAAGGCTGCAGCCCCTCGCCTTTTGGAGACCGGACAATGAAGCGTAAGTATAAATTATTCTATGTGCGACAACCCCACATATTAACAAAACTAAGTGTCATTGGTGATTGATTAAGAAGCTCACTGCCTTCTAATTAAAGTGTTCCGGGTTCGATATCCGTAGGTAAAAATTAGTTAGGAACCAACTTTGAACTGTAGATCGCGTCCGTAGCACATCATCAGCTGATGGCAGGTAATGACAAACCACAAAAGGTTCCCCTCGTCCAGTAGTTTACGGTTTTGTAAGACCTGCCTCCAGGCGGAAAAATAATCAATATGATGAGAAAAAGTTCCTGTTTGAATCAGAGGTGTTACCAGATCGGTTTTGGGGGTCTCTTAAGTCCACCCCAATCTCGTATGAAGCCTGTTAAATCCTTAGAAAGTAAAATATTTTATTTTGTCAATCGCGAAAAAGTAAATTATGTCTTTTGAATTCCGACAATTGTAAACAGATAAATACGCGCATATGTCTATATAACGGGTATATCAATGGTTGTAGACACCAGTTATATCAATCAGAGCTGAATCCAGGTAACTTTCGGTAAACCGGCCTGACCCGTGCATCGGTGACCCGTTCGCAAACCTCACCCGAATAACCCGAGCTTGACCGAAGTAACCTGACTGACTCGGAGACCCGGTGTTGACCCAAAAAACCAGACTGACTTTGTAACTCGGAAAGCCGGTGATCAAATACTGACTAAGGCCTCGGGTCACACGACTACCTCAGTTGGGGTAAAACTCTTGTCTCAGTCAACCCCTCAAAGAAACATTGTTCAAAGCAATAAGGAAAGTATTAAACCTTTGCCCTGCCTTCCGGGTCGATATCGGGTCACCGGGTCAGGCCAGGTCCCAAGGTCACAAACATAAACCCGGTAACCCGATCCAAAATTTGCCTGAATACTCCGATTGACCCAGGACTAGTTTCAGCTCTGATATCAATACCAGCATGATTTAGAGGATAGCATTTGAGCTAGCGGCTAACCGAAGCTTATTTTCAATTTGAAAATTCGAAAATTTATACCTGATTTGGTGTCACATGCCCCAAAGAAATTCTCTCGCCTATTTCTTTTATCACCCCACCCCCTCCACACACACACACACACACACATTACATACACAGGCATTACCTTTATATTCTCCAGCGAATTTTTATTCCAAAATGTTAAAAAAAAAATCTGCTAATGTATAATGTTCGAACAATTAGGGAGAATATAATGACAAAATGGATTATACTGTGACCCATAAAATTTTCACTATTATGGCAATAGGCGAATCAACAATCTAGCGACTTGGAAATTCTTAAATCAACGTTCGATGAAGAATCAAGACTCAAACATATTTTCTTACAATCTCTTTATGATATCTTAAAATTAATATTTACTTTCTCAAAATTAATATTAATACATCGAAGATCTAATTAAAACAAACTTCAAACAAACTTATCTTCTGTTGGAAGATCTTGGAAACTTGGAAGGAACAATATCTTAATAATTGCGCTCAATACGTGCTGTTTAGAAACATTAATCACATCAATATGATGTAACCACAGAGAAAACAAAATTGTGTTATTATTAAATCGGGTGTTCCACAAGAGTCTAAGTTGGAACCGTGACCTCTAAAAGTTTAATGAAAAGTTTGTCTAGACTTTCCATCGAGTTACGAGAAACACTGATTTTTGTGTGACCGAAATTTACATAAGAATATAGAATGACATTTTGTGTGTGGCAAGTCAAAGATAAAAAAAAAAAATAATAATAAGTTGAATACAAATATAGGTAAATGTAAGATAACTTTAACGGTTATTTGTATTGATTAGATAACAGCAAATTCACAAAATTAAAATCTGCAAGATAGAAAGCAGAAAAGATTAACGTATTGTATTTGTTAATAAGTTAACCTTTCAGTACTACGGATACTTTTTGTTTTTTTGTTTTTCAGAAATCCTCTCGTACCATGCAACAGTAATGCCATACCACGAGTAAACTTGGAAGCCTGGATAAATGAACCTGTTTGAAGGCCATATTTAACGACATCGAATAACAATGGTCATTGCCATCATTAAAGAAATGAAGCATGACTTCTTTGCTGTGAACTGAGAAATGCTGAAATTTCTCAATGCCACTAGATTCATCACAAGTCTTTTATTATATTTTTTTCCCTGTAATTTTATATAAAATATAAAGAATGCGCAGAACCTATCATTGTTTAACCTTATAATTATTTTGCCTGCCATTTTTTTCTAAATTGAATATTATATATCTTTTATACCTGTGATTAATTATTAAATCCAGAAGCCAAGGGATATAAGTGACATTGACGAATAAAAAAAGTTCGAGGTAATCTTTTATATATAACCCGAAATATATGTGACACAAAATTGTCATATTTTGAACATGGACATATTAAGGTCCAAGGTTTCTTTGTACAAAATATGACAGTTTTGTGTCAACATATATTTCGTGTTAAAAGATTACTTGAAACGTTTTGTAATTCGTCAATGTCACTTGTATCCCTTTGCTTGTGATATCCTCAATGAACATTCTGCTATAATTTCCCAATTACTAGTATTTGCATTCACAAATAAGTAAGATGTGGTCTATAATTTAAACGCAGTATTACTTTCCAAATCAATTGTGTGTCTATGTTTATGTGCAAAAATCTACTTTGAAATTTTCTTCCATTGAGTGCTGTTTCTTCTTATTTTACTTTCGAATTTTCTTTCTTTCTTTCGTTCCTTCCTTCTTTGTTTTTATTTTGATAATCGATTTAAGTTCTAATTAAAATTGAATGTATTAAAAGAACATATCTACTACTAATGTTAAATTCCAACCACACTTAGGTGTCAATTCGAGGTAAGGTACGGTGTATGCAATGGTAAAGTCATGGAAGCAACTGGAGACTAGTATTTTTTCGTCTACGATCTAGCATTTTGCTTCTATTTCACTTATATTTATGGACTGGATGGCCATCCTTTAGCTTAATTACCACACCGTTCCTCAGACATGCCACGCTTTAATCATGACTGCCTGTCTGGCTCATAAATATAACTTAAATAAAAAGCTATATGCTAAAAGCTAAAATGCGGAATATTAAATCTTTCAGAGCGAAAAGAAAGACCGCTCTTTTAGGGTGGATGTTCATCGGAGATATGATGAGAAATTTAAGCTCTAAAAAAGGTGGCATATATGATCGTTCTTTTCGATGGGTACGTGACAGAAGCTTTTTCAGATGAATGTCCATATATTAAGATAAAATGTTCATCTTTTCAACATGAAAATGACGCAATAAAATGTTGAAAATGTAAAAGGATGCAAAATGGAGCATAAAGTAGTAAGAAAGACAAGTAATGTAGTTATGAATGAATAAAAAAAGTTAAAATCAACATCGGTGGGATTTGAACCCGCTACCTCCTGGATAGCTATTTAACGCCTTATCCCCTCAGCTAGCAGGCTAACTGTGAGAGTACACTTTCGAAATTCTTTCTTTCGTCTCGTCAGGTACTTACGAACAACATTCAAGTATTTCTTGTACATATCTTACTCCTGACGTCTTCTGGTATGCTTTTGTCACTGAGAAAAGTTTTCAGATCTTCTGTTGACATTTTTAAGTAAAAGCGTTAAATTTCATCTCTCCTTCGCGGTTACAAATGGCGAAGAACAAACTTGACTGGTAGCCATGATTCACTGTGAACCACTCTAAAAAAAGATTAGAAACTGCTCATAGTGAGGTACAAATCGCTCTTTTACGTCTGAAGAATAAATTACATCCACAAAACATCAGAATTTCATCTAGAAAGATCACATTTTCTATAAAAAATGAAAGCGTCTCGTTTAAAACTACTCTCTTTTTGATTGAAAATTGCGCTCTAAAAGAATGTTCCATCTTTCCGCTCTAAGAAGAAGAAATATTCCGTTTTACCGAATTTAGTGTGTACGTAATTTGGCGAAGCAATATTCATAATACTAAGACCCTCAGCAACATGAAATATATAAAAATACCTTCTCTCTGCTTTAACATCTTAGAGATATTTGGAAATATTAGTTTAAGAACAAAAAATATATAAAAAAGAGTTCCAAAAGATTTATTCGGGTATGAAAAAACAGGAATTCTTTAAAACTGTGATTTAACGCTGGAATTATTCTTCAAGTAAAATCATGTGCTCAATCGAATACTACATACTTTTACAGCTTTTATTATTCGTTTTAATTAAATATCTCCTGTATGAATTGATTTTGCAAATAAAAACAAATTACGGAATACAAATGCATGTTCCATAAAAGCACATGGGGTTATATTTCGTGGGACATTTCATTTTTTGACTACACTCGTAATGTGCACCACAACGCAGATTGATTGGCTCTCTGAATTTTGGTTCTTCGTTCGGGGCTTCCCCTTCAGATGATGTAGGATTCAAAGCTTCGTACGGTGGTGAGTTCAAATTTTCAGATGCGTTACCTGCAAAAATCGATAACAGCAAGTAAATACTCTCTCCGGTAAAAAAGTATTCAGAAGGATAAACTAATTTGATTTTTAAATATTTATCCATTAAAAAAGTCAAAAAGGGTTATCAGGTAAAGAGCCAACGAAGCCTACTTATTTTCTTGAAAATTACTTCACAAACGAAAAAGTGGGGTTAACCAATTCATAGAGCCAATAAATTTGTGTTGACGTGCAGTTGAAACTAGTGAAGTGGAATAAACTAGATTTGAATGGAGTGAAGTGGAAAATGAATTTATGAAGTTGAATCGAATAAAGTGAAGTGAATAGGAGTAGAATAAAATAACTGAAGTGAAGTTTAATCGCATAAAGCGCAAGAAACTGGTGTGAGCTGTGTTGGAGTAAAGTTTGATAGAATAACATGAAAGTAGAGTGGAGTGGGGTGATATAACTAAGTGCAGTCAAAACCTAATGAAGTGGAATAAAATGGAGTGAAGTTGAATGCTAGTAAGTGGAAGTGAGGGAAGTGGAGTTCAAGGAAATGGAGTGAAGTTCAATCGAATAAATTGGAAGCATGTGCGGTGGAGTGAACTGAACTGGAGTTAAGTTGAATGAAATAAATTACAAGGATTTGAAGTGGAGTGAACTGAATTGTACTGAAATTGAATCCAGTAAAGTGGAGATGGGGAGTGGAATGATCTTAACTAGAGTAAAGTTGCATCCAATAAAGTTGAAGGAAGTGAAGTCGAGTGTAGTGAACTGAAGCGAAATTGAATTCAATAAATTGGAAGGATATGGAGTGGAGTGAACGGATTTGGAGTGAAGTTGAATCCACCAAAGTGGAAGGATGTGGAGTGAAGTGGGATGAACTGAACTGGAGCGAAGTTGGATCCAATAAATTTGGAAGGATGTGACATGGAGTGAAGGTGCAGAAAAGTGAAAATTTGAGCCCATTTTCTTTAAATACTTTCTGTAGACAATCTGAGTCTTTAACAGTTTGCTTTTGCACGTATTTAATATGTGATTCAGTTTATATTCCCAGTTGGAGGAGATTTACAAATTATCCTCTTGTTCTCCGAATTTCTATTTGGTATATTACCAAATAATTAGTACCGTCTTCTATATCAGTTGAAATATAGGTGTTGTAGCCCATTTCAATTTTCATTTATGGATGTTCGATTTAAAAACATATCTATTCTGTACTTCGTAATACATATATACACATTGGACAATTCAAAGCTATCTGCTCTGAAAAGAAGAGTAGTCAGCCGCGCCAGGACAGGCCGGTAGCTTGGTCTGTTGAATGCTGAGATAGTATTAATGGGCATGCTTGTGGAAGACCGTAGAAACTGCAGTCTCCGCGCTCTCTACCTGATAACTGGAACACGCAAGCGCTGGGTTTCCTGGGTTCAAATCTCAAGACACGCAAATATTCAATATTGCTGATAAAAAAATACTGAAATTAGAAGAACAATGTCAACTTACTTTAAAATTAAATTGTTACTTGTTAACATGTAAGAACGAATACCAAGCAATACAATAATAAAGTTGTGCAGTGGCGATAAAAACAAATAAAATTATGAAGTCCTCAATTTAGGTATACTCACAGACAAATACTTTTCCCCGGCAAAAAAGATCAGGAATGATTTCTTAAATCTTGTTTGTGTCTCTCCGTAGAAGGACTATTAGAACATAAATAGACCTACATACAGTTTACTCAAACAGTATAAAACGTTTCATTTCTTTTGCTTTTTAAAATATCTTAAATTAACTTATAAAAATACAGCTGTATTTAAAATGTTCAAATAATTAATAAGAATCTATATTCGCAAAAATTGTTCAATGTTCAATAACAAGAAATTTGGGATTTAAAGTGTTGTAAATATTTACTAATAATGAAAGAGATTAAATATATGTTAAAAGGTGATGAAAGTTGTTAAAATATGACTTCAGAATCCAATTTAGCGCACATTCCTCTTGTCTAGTCGAATTGAGCACACAACCCCTTTCCTTTTCCGAATAATTGTAACTTAATAAGGGCCGTTGTAGAATACAAACGCAAAAGTAAACGAAGATTTAAAAAATCTAACACTTTTAAACTGCCATCATCTCGGATTTTTCATTTAATGGCGCCATCTTGAATTTCAGAGTTCATTCGTTTGACTTTTGATAATTTCCAGCTACATTTAGTGTGAGGGGTCTCATATGAAAGGTGAACGATTTACACCGGTGGAAAATTTAAGCCGTCGCCATCTTGGATTTTAGAATACGAAACGAAACTTTTGGTCTTTTCGAAACGGATACAAAAGTTTTTATCTCAGAATCAAATCCAGTGCCCTAAAAATTTCTATATACGAAATGTCACGAAACTTTGAGTCGTATATATACATAAAGAGAGTATAAGAATCAACTCATAACTTTGTGCATTGTAGAGTAGTGGATAACGCTTCTGACTTGTATTTTGGAGGTCTTAAGTTCGAATCAGCTACAGTTACATATTTTCCAAGAAAGGAAAGATTCCAACGTTAATCTCTTGATTATTGAAAAGATTTATCTTGGTGGAGAGAGTTTATAGGATACAAGATATAGAGTGTTTGACAGTACGGAAATAACTGAAATGTGTATTTCTTGTGTAATTTTGAGCACGTTCTTTAAATTTGGGTTTCGTTACCTCCTTTCACTTTTCATCTTCCACTATATTTCGTTATTTGAAAATTATCTCTCCCTCACTCTCTTTGTGTGCATGTGTGGGTGACACACACACACACACACAGAATGAATGTCCGAGAGTTTTATCCACGATGTTGGCGAATCGAATTTCGCCTAGGGCATGGGTGCTTGTGGTTTTAAAAACCATTGAAGTTTCTGTGGTTCACAGAATTGCTGATAGACGTTCTGTATATCAGTTTCGGTTATGAACTAGCGAATCGTTCTTGTTCAAGGATTGGGCCAAATCTAATCAGTTAACCTAACATATCCTTAGGTTTCATTGACTACTGTGATTTTCGTTGTCGATGGTCATCGTATGTGCGAAATTTCGTCCAGTTCGATTAGTTCCTTTCTTCCTTATTCCCAGTCAGGTACTGGTCAGCAAGTTAGGTGTTCAGGTAAAGTACCCTTAGGTTTCGTTCGGCCACTCTGATTTTCATATGTTCGATGGAGTTGGTGATGGTCATTGTTTGTGTGAAGCTTGTTCAGTTTAAATTTGAGGCATATGCGCGAACAAAAATCTATGTTCCATGTTAAAAGATAGCGCATAGACTTTTGTTCGCGCACATGTCTAATTTGTTCGTTTTCGAGTTATTCTCGGTTAGGTGCTAGTCAGCGTTTTAGGTAGTCTCCTAAATTCCTGAATTGGAATTCATTTGACTGTCATTAAACGTTTTAGACTGTCACTAGGCGTTCAATAATGGGACAGCAGTTCTTCCTGCAATTTGCAATCGAGGGCTGATAGATTTCTTTGAACCGTCTGCATTCACAACCAATCCTATGGGGCTACTCTCTCTCGGTGACGTTGTTTCGCAACACGTCAAACCAGATAACACTTTTCTGATACTTTTTGAGACGTTCCAATCATGGCTCAGTATTTAAGTTCAATGTGAAATATAAAGGATGCTGCATTTTCATGATCAAATATAGAGTAGTTACCCTTCAGGATTTCATCATAATGAGATTAACATTGAGTATACATATAATAAAAGGATAATTCTTTCGTTAATTAATTAATTTATTGTTTAAGGCTTTACATGCCCAGAATATTTGACTGTTTATCACCAGAATTTATAAAATCCAATAGAATTAAGACAAAAATACAATTACATTTTACAAATGAAAAGTGTTTAGAATGGTTCGGCAATATCTTCCTTCTTTAAATAAAGACAGTTTTATTAACGCTTCCAGTCTATTTATTTCCTTATAAGTAGGAATATGACCTATCAAAAAACAAGTTACCTTCGAAATTACTTAGCAGGATACTACCTTATATAATAAAGTACAGTCAATAAGTTTCGAGACTGTGGTTACATTACAGACATAGCTGGTTACTGGATCCTTTGTGCTGTTAAATACTTCTGCCAATGATACCACCACTGTTGGAAGTTCTTCTCTAGATTATTTGTGGTGATCTCCTCAAGCGCAGCTATCGTAGTAGCCTCAAGCTCTTCTGAATTCAAAAATTTTCGTCCCATCAGCATATATTTGGGAAGATCAGCTGAAGCCAAATCGGGAGAATACGCTGATTGTTGCAGTGCATTGTGAAAGCATGTCTGCTGTTATTGGTGTACTCTTTTCTACTGCCTCATTCCTCACGAAGGGAGCTCATACGCGGGTCTGCCTGAATGCTGTTCCACTAATAGGTACCCCCATCAGTAGTACTTATACGACCTATATAGTACCCCCATATGTCACTCACAGTACCTATACGACAATAATATGTATCTCCTCTGCACATCCTATGCAACTCGTCAACAACATTCAAAAATTTTAAGAATAGGTCATGTTTAAGTGTTCTTTGTTAGTATAGGTCGAATGCAATCGGTAATATAGACCAACACAAGACAAAAAACAGTTACACGAAGTTTATGGCACTTTGCCTGATGTTTCATCAAGTAGCATCACCTTCACATTGACCGGCACCTCAAACCAACCTCCCAGTCGGGATAAGTGCCTTTCTAGGTAACATAAGCTCCTGAAATGTGATTGAATATTGATCTTGGTATTGAATGTCGTTATCAATTGATTTCCTGTGAGCGCTACTCTGGTTGTATTATCTCAGTTAGTCACTTTGCTGCTGGATGATAACTAATTGTAATCCAAGAATAAACGTGTGATCGTGACGAAGTATTGGTTTTTACTTATGTTACATCCAGTGATGCAATTGCTGGAGATCGAAGTAAGGGAATTGGAGTTTATTGACAACTCTAAAACCTAGATATTAACTGTCGTCAACATTGCTTGAAGTCGGTTTCCGAATCTATCCTCACCACCATTTATTTCCTTTAAACTAATCTACTACAGAAATTAACTAAAACTAGAATTAAATGCTAAAAATGAAGTTCAATAAAGTCGGAACATATGTAGCTAAGTTAAAGTATTGTAATGACTAGGAAGGAATAACGAATTGCCACATGCAGAAGATTGTCGCGCTATCTATGGACAGATAGTTTAACGTCAAACATATTGGTTAACTTTAAGTAATGTTTATAAGATTACGAGAATTGATCCTACATAACATTTTCAATTAACTTACTACTTCTTTTACACATGTCATCCGTACGCAATAATTTTTATGCGTAAATACCAAAATTGAATTCTGAGTATGAATTTTTACTATTCAATTCTTTGCTTCAATGCCTTATTCTCAATATCTGTAGTATTACTAGTGATAGACGAAGGTGCTAAAGCATCGCAGCTCCTAAATCCTGAAGGGATCTAAAATATGTTATATGACATCAATGCACACTTTTTTTATTTTAAGGAAGCACCATATTTGTAAATTGGAAGTTCATGAAAGCCGAAAGATTTGAAAATATAGGTGAAAATGGAACATAACCTTCACGTAAGCCAAGCTATGAAAATGATTGCAGAATTGTAGAAGAATGGATTAACTGATATTGATTTGACAAGAAGGATGATATACAGAATGATGTGTTAGTTGTGAGATATCCGGTTCTATGAAAATAGAATGGTTATAGTTGTTTATTTTGTTCACTGATGTGTAACCTGTTTAGATGCAATGACATTCTGACTACTTCACAATTTGTTTTTGATCTATACCCTTAAAGGATAGATGAGAAGTAAGATTATGAACTTGCTTATTGTAGAGTAGCTGGAACTGTTCACATATAGGAAATGGCATTACTCAATTCAGATACTAGGAATATTAATTACGTTAATAATATTGAGTTATCGTGTAAGTAATGTCGTTTTCAGTCACAATAAAGAAAGAACGAAATAACGAATGTGGAACAAAATCTCAAGTTACCACAATACTCCTGACTTGACAACGTTATGCCACCTATCAATCAGATTTTTAACACTGCACTTGAAGAAATCTCTGGATTTGGACTATAAAACTCAGTCACTCTTCGGCACATATCATCTACATTTTGCACTGTTTTCCAGTCAAGATGGCATTGGAGACTGTGAAACTAACTGAAATATAGAAGCGCAAGGTCCACTGAGTAAAGTGGATAGGATTTAAAAAAAAAATCCAAACTCCTATCCTTTATTTTCCTACAGATTATTCTTGCCATGTATGGGCGGATATTGCCTTCGTGGATCATCGTGACCTTAAAATTGATTAAGGACCTTTGACCAGCAATGCAGATTGTAGTCATTACAACTGCTGACAGTTGATAGTCCTGGTATCAATTCAAAATGGATGAGCGCGGTATACCGCGCGTATACACCAAACACTTGTTCTGTTAAGGATTGATTTTTCGTCTCCGCCCCAGCGCAGTTCAAAAACGGCTCTCTTCTGTAGCAGGCCTACGGGACACTGGAAATATACACACCCTGCTGCGTCCAACAAGTGCGAAAAAGTGCAAGGAAGCACGATTTTTACCTTGACCTTACACATTTGTAATTAATATATGCTTTCTTGAGTTTTGGGCACTTTCAACACTTCATTGTACCATGCTTTAAGTAGAAAAAACTTCGCTTGTTTCTTTTTACACTCACAAGTGTAAAAGCGAGTGCGAGCGAGAGAAGACGGGTTTAGTTAAAGTCAGGTTGGATTACTTTTAGGCTCCAGCGGTAAGTGCTCTGCCGTCTGTCGACAACATTAAATTCAGAGATTGAGGTGTCGTTGGAAACGTCTCCGTGGGGCGAGTTCAAACCTGTATAAACATTACAGAGGTGGTTCCGGAGATAGGGGAAATTTATAACTTAGGAACTACTAGGGTTAGGAACTAGGAAGTTAGTTGATGTGTTTTAGAATAAGTCCCGGCGAGACGAGTTCAGATCGTTCATTCATTCAGATTGCAGGCGCAGGCCTTAAGTTCCGGGAGGGCAGGAACTAGTAGGGCTTACAAGGTGGTTGAAGTGTCGTTGGAAATGTTTCAAACGGAACATTAATCATTCAAATAGGAATGCTGAAGCGTAGCATCAGCATATATGCACAGTCACCCGACTGGGCCCAGCCTTATTTGCGTTATCATTATGCTCAACACATCGAACTTAGCCGTCGAAGGTTTTTAGATGACTTACCCCCAGTTTTACAAAATATGGCTTGGCCTCAACTTAGCGCTGCACTGGCTAGAAACTTAGCGGCTGATTGTAAAACCGGGGGGGGGGAAGGGGTAATCACGCTACTACCCTTTATATCATATTCCTATCGCGAGACGATCGTAAAATGGCCTTCATAAATACCTAACAAATACGAATTTGTGAGTAATTTATTAGGATGTATTCCGTATAACCGTCGTTTAAAGAATATTGTTTTGCACTGAAATATTGATGAAAGAATTAAAATTTTAAGAACACATCTCGGTACATTATTCACATACACTGTGTTAAGCAATTCTTTGTGGTAGCAAGTTGGTTTGTACACTGATGCAGGAATAGATGTATGCTTTGATTTATGGCTAAGCTATAATATTGTCATTAATGGAGACCAGACCAAAGTCCTTGATTTTCATTCCTATTTTGTAGAGAATATTACAGTAACTGCGAGCAGAAACTAATCGCACTTTCAAACTGAAGTATACTTTAATATAATGACTAGCAATATTTATGATTGACTTTGGTTATCTTAATGGCGACTTGGCTGGTGATTCTGCACTCATAAGCTGTTGTGTTTCTTGTGTAGTTTCTTAATTCTCACATTTATAGCCTGGTGGGATAAAATTATTGGTACTACCATGGCTTCCTCCACGGTAAATGCCATCGTTCAAAGCATTCACACACGGGAAAGAACTAACAGAGAACTATTTAGAGCAATATGAGCATTTCTATGATCTAAATGAAATAAAAGACAAAAAGCTGTCGGTATGAGGTCTAGTCTCTTCTATGGGTATAGAAACATAATGATAAGATAATTTGTTACTCGATTACACTACGCTCCGATTCGACCAACTTTAGTCGATTCATTTCACCATAAAAGTTAATATGTCACAAAAAAAGATATCGTTTTTGAATGCTAAAGCAACAGAAAGATCAACCTATCAATGACTATATTCAAGCACTAAAATAACAAGTCTTGCTTTGTAATTATGATTCGTTTTACGACGAAGCCATAAACGAACAGTTCATAATACGCATTGGAAGCTATATCACCAGAAGAGAATCGTTTTCTGAGAAAACATTGTCTCTTAATGCTTGTGTAGAGATCAACGTGCATTGCGATATCATAGATAAGAATATTCAATTTACCCACGAAATACACAATGAGTGGACAGGAAAATTCAGCTGAACAAAAGCCTCAAGATAATATTTACCGTGCTCCATAACCTCGATATCAACAGATATGATTTTAAAGTGTCGTTTTTGTGTAGGTAATCACGAAAGAGAATAATGTCCTACGTTGGGCGCCATAATTTTTGTAATATTTGTTGCCTTAAAGAAACTACTTAGATGTTACAATCGCAACAAGTTTCGAACACTCCAACTCGTGAAGTACTGACTGATGCTTTTTTATATTATTAAGATCATTACGATGATATTATAGGTGACGTTTAAACTAGTACCTTAACTTAGTTTTCGTGCTTGTACTGCCATCTTCTGAGTACCACGGAACTAAGTTAAGGATTACACGACAAAGAGGTTTAAATTATGAAATACCTAACACAAATGAATTGACTGGAGCGTAACATTTTGTAGATTTGTTGTGCCATCACTCTTTTATAATATTAAAGTGATGCCCACCACGAAGATGCTATATATTTCGATAAAGAAAGAAATAAACTCACGAAGTGAGCCGCGTTTAACGCCATCTTTGCGTTTAGATTACTAACGTAAGAAGATATCAGTCGTAAATTGAAGCTGGTTAACGTGTATATGTTTCGAAGATGAAGACGACAGGAAAAGAATGTGCTACGTCCAGTTTTGGCGAAATTGAGATAATAGTGCCATCTGTTAGCTCTTTGAAGTACTTCTTAATAAATTAACATTCATGAAGAGAACATGCATAGTGTGTCTATTACAAGCAAATCCTTATTTGATGTGCATATACCTGGCAATTAAGGACGATAAGAAGGACTGTATGATGGCTCATTTTTAACATTAAGTATATCAGGAATGGAAATTACGTATATGTTTTTGATATGGGCAGTGGTTTACGAAGTTATTCTCGTTGCTCTGGGTTCACGTCTATCATTACAGGTCGATTTGTACACACTGAATATAACTAAAATAGACAGGCGAAAAGATGCTAATATGCCGCTAATAAGTACCTAAATTAGCACTAAAAACCGGCTTAAAATCAAGCGAAAATATTTCTTTCCTTCCTCTTCACAGCAGTTGCAACAATATTTCGTGAGTCATAAAGTCATAGCATATCAACCGCATCAATCCATTTATTGATATTAATAAGGAAATGTTTACAACTCCGGATTTTGACAACTGATTTTTCCCTTCTCCCTATCAACATGCCATTGGAAAATGTTCTCTCAATATCACATGAAATAAGCGGCATGTGCAATTACCAGACATAGGTAGTGTCAAAACACAAAACTAAAAACAAGCGGTATCTCCGTAAATACTAGATATTTCGAAAAAAATGTGTATCGAAGTACTCGATACCTTTAAGAGTTATCGAGTATCGGTATAAGTACGATAGTTCCTCAGTAAGTCAATCCAGTTCTTGAGGGAATGGTCCAGGAGAAAGAACACGTCCAAATCTAGGTGTCAGCTGAGAATATTGTGATATGTTCCGTTAACATTGATAGAAAGGATGTCACATTTTCACCGCAGCCATTGGGCGGAGTTAAAAGAACTATTTTGTGTTAAAAATAGACAAAAGTAAAACATAAATAAGTACAAAAGTTTTAAAGTCAAATATTTATATCTACCTGTGGACAGATTTATTTCTACAAAGAAACCTTAATTTAATTTGAAGAAACGGGTGAACGGATGTGATCTATTACCAGCATTATTTTTAGAGAGAAAACTATGTACATAATTTTAGTCATATTTATTATTTGATACTCCTCGTTTCTTATAATCTAGTAATTTAACGTAATTAACGGGAAATGTGTTGAACATTTAGAACATATTTCTGTAATCGGCCGCAGCGACTCAATGGTAGAGCGCTCACCTCTGGTGCTACGGGTCGTCGTTTCGATTCCTCCTCATGCCATGTGGGCTTTGTGGTGGACAAACACCGTGAATTCTCCCACTTTCTTGACTCCACCAATTCATCGCATCGTCATCCATCTGGTCTGAGCCAAAGTTACCTAAAGGCCTTAAAAATTAAAATTCAATGTTCCTGTGACAAAGAATATCATTATGCATGATATTGCTATTCCGTCGAGTGTGGCAGCAGAAAGATTGTGTTTTGAATCAGATGTTTTCCTCTACACAAGAGGGCAGTTATCAGACGACAATGTTTGAAAATCTCTTTGTTACTGAAATTTAATTAAACAGCAAGTAAAATAAGCTAAAGCTATGTCACGGGGATACTTTAGGAGCCGCTATAGTGCATAAGGTAACAGAAGTTACCCAATAACAACAGGTGTACTGTCAGGAAATTGAGTAGTACGGCTTTTACTACTGGATCACTGCTATTGTCTCTCATACTAGAGGTTCGTAAGCTATCCCCGTCACAGCATAGCTTAAGTCAAGTAATATCGGTGAAGTATCGAGATACTTTTGAGGAGCGTCTTTTACTCGTAACTTTTTTTTTAAAATGAAATATCGTGTATCTGTATTTGGATACTTTTTTTTTTTGCAGTATCGATATCTTGTATCGGATGATTTAAGGCAGTATCCTTTCCATGTTTTTCTAGGGTGGTTCATTCTCAGCAATGGCGGCGTAAGGGGGCTAGTGGTGTCCACTCCCGGGGCCTCGCCTGCCGAAGGACTACTGCCGGTCGCCTACACAAATGAATAATCGCTTGTTAAGATTAATCGATGGTGGTCGGTGACGTAATAGCTATGCCGTCTCAGGACTCTTAATTGTGCGCTTGACTGCAAGGATGATAAACATGACTTTCGATAAACTGAATAGCCATTCTCGTGCATAGGTTACGGCGATTTACCGAGGAGTCTTGGCAAATGAGCCGCTGTGATGCCCACAGTTTTCCTAAGGGGGTTCGGAATAACGGAAAATAGAATATTCAGGTCAACAGTAGCAATATGACGTCACGATTGAGTTCAGGAACAAACGTCAATCAAGTTTATTTGCCCCGGGGCCCAGATTGCCTCACGCCGTCAGTGATTCTCAGAACGCTCTTTGCAGTTCTTTCTTAGATGTTAAAGAATGAGGTTTCTAGCTGCATTTTTCTCCTTCTTCACGTCTTAATTTTGAAAGCTTCCCATCATCTTCCATCGCTCCACATCTCGCATAGATATGTTTGCCCAACATAATTTTTTTTATCGATTTTTTCGTCGTTAAAATATTTCTATTGCCCTTAAGAACGCCTCTTTTGGCATCACTGTTTTCTCCTTTTGGTGTGTGATTGGCAAAATCAACTTGGTTGACGGCTGTTGAATGCAATGATAAGGAGTCTATCTTAAGAAACAGGCCCTTGCATGCCTACCGATACTATACAGTATATTTAACAGGGTTACTCTAAACGTTTACACACTTTAAACATTCTAATCAAGCGAAAAAGTTAAATACGTATACAGACGCAATTATATGTAATATCATAGAGTAGAGACATGGCCCTGATGTTAGTATCGATTTGTCTTAAAGCTATGTTACTGTTGTGAAGGGGTATTTTATAAGATGATACGTAAACCATCACCAAGAAGACAATTCATTTACAATTGACAAAAAAAAAGAAAAAGAAAAAAAGAAGGTGTCGATATAAAGAAAAAAGTTCTGATGTACAGTACCCACATAGCACTTGATACAAAAGTGAATCAAGCTTTTTTGACAAGTGGGACAACTTCATGCAAGGTTAGCAAGTCAAGACAAAAATATTTAAATAAGGTTGAATACTGTAGTCTAGTTTACAAGAATCAAGGTTGAAAGAGCTTTGACAGGACAGGGAAGAAGAAATGAATGTAGCTACTTCTTTTCTTTAAAAAAAAATGGAAACGTTACTCTGGATAGGAATCGAACCGAAGTCTTTTGAAACACTGTTCCGATGCTGTAGTCATGAGATCACGGAGGCCTACTTTGGTTTCCAAACGCTATTTATAGTTAGTTCATTAGATTCAGAAGAGATGGCTGCAGCTGCCGGAGATTAGCTTACGATGAAACATTCGTATAACGTGATGGGGTCTCGCGAGTTAAGACGAGACGTCAGTGCAACGAAATAAAATTAAATCATATTTCAAATTTAACTAGCTTTCTCCTATATATGATAGTTCCAACAAGCTTGAATGACCAGGTGCTCCAATAAGTTTGTTTCATGCTTGGTTACTAAGCTCAAGATAATACTAAGTATGATATGTACTAACAGGGCTTCATTCGTGTTCCATCTAATCCACAGTCGCCCCTGAATAAGAAGATAACCCAGCATCTGCTAATTAATCATTTTCTTTGCAGTGTTGTGACGTTTATTGCAACTCATATTCATCTCTCACTCTATAATAATGAAAGACCCACCCTAATAGTATGGTTATGAGCGAAAGCTCATAATGGCTACAAATACAATATAATAAAAGAAAATAAATCAATTAAAAAAATCTTAGCCCATCCACATTCCTCAACCTACTTATTACTCTCTACCTCCGTCCCCTAACAGAGGGTACAGCCCTCTGCCGGGTGCTAGCAGCGGTTAGCAAAAAATAAAGTATCTGGTGTAGTAAAAAGTAATCCATTATTTTTACATGACATTGAAGGCTTGACTTACCATAGTTAGAATGATCCGATTTAGGTCACATATGCGCCGTTTTGTTCGATAACGTGTTGCCATTTGGAAGGTAATATCATGATGCCTCTCTCATAGAAGCCCTTGTCCCTATTGGCAAAAAAATTGAGACAGTCGATGCTCACAAGCCTCTCTTGACGCGAATTTTTCACCAGCAAACGTGTTCGCCATGGACAGGAACAGATGGTAATCACTCGGTGCCAGGTCCGGACTATAAGGTGGATGCATAAGAACCTCCCAACCAAGCTCTCGGAGCTTCTGGCGAGTCACTATCGATGTGTGTGGTCTGGCGTTGTCCAGGTGGAACACAATGCCTCTCCTATTGGCCAAAGCTGGCCTTCAGACGGTCCAATTGTTGACAGTATAGTTCCGAGTTAAGGGTTTGGCCGTAGGGGAGCAGCTCATAGTAGATAATTCAATGCCAATCCCACCAAACACACAGCAAAACCTTTCTGGCCGTCAATCCTGGCTTCGGCACCGTTTGCACCGGCGCACCGCGCTTCGACCACGGCCGTTTTCGCGTGAGGTGACGTTGTCGTAAGTGATCCACTTTTCATCACCAGTCACCAACCGCTTCAGAAATGGGTCGCTTTTGTTGCGATTCGCAGATGGAAATTCGGTCCATGAGTTTTTTTTGCGTTAACTCGTGTGGCACCCATACATCAAGCTTCTTTGTGTATCCAGCCTTATGCAAATGGTTCCACACGGTTTTTTGTGCAATGTTTAGTTCTTGGGCAATCGAAACAGTGCTTACATGACGGTCGGACGCGACAATGTCCATGATTTTATCGACATGTTCGACACTTGGCCTTCCAGTGCGAGTTACATCTTTGACGTCAAAATTACCGGAACGGAATCGACGAAACCAAAATTGCGCGTGATTGGCTGTTACAGTATCAAGACCATAAACACTATTCACATTTGCAGCCGCCTGGCTTGCGTTTTCGCCTTTATCGAAGAAAAACTGAAAAATATAGCGTATTTTCTCTTTGCTAGTGTCCATTTTGACGCGCGCTCACACAACACTGAGTCAACTCATCACAACTATCTGAACAGTGTTTGTAGTACGTAATCTCATCGTTTGAACGCCATCTCATTGAACCCGATCGGACTTATACAACGCGAGATACAGATCACTGAAGCCATCTATTGGCAAAATAATGGATTACTTTTTACTACACCAGATATAATAAAGGACAAAACAAATGACTAACATCCTTGATACAAGCTAACATGCTATGCCGGCACGTAATTCTATCGGCAATGTCGCAATCCTCGGATTAGCACTGGATGGGAAAGCACGCGAGTCTGAGTCTCACTTTCACCTTTCTTGACTTATAGTTTCAAGAGTTTTCATTAGTTTCACTAGGCAAATGTCGGGATGGTATTTTAACCAAGGCATTTGCCGCTACTTACCAATCCCTTTTCCAAAAGAGTGATCACCCATGGGTGTAATCTGTCAGACTTGTGAGAGGATTAGGCCACAGTTGCGAGTCGAAGCTACGCAAAGAAAGCTTATAAAAAGTGTTAGTCTCTCTCTATTGGTTTCCTTTTGATGAAACGTCGAGAGTTCTTGTTTTATGGTAATCCAATAGTCTGGTCCTATTTCCGATGGATTGTGATACGTGTGCAGTGAAAATATAACAAAATCGTGAGAATGTACGACCACAGCCAATATGGAAGACAGTCATGTGGGGAGAACCGCTCGCCATTGCATAAAGCAACATAATTTATTATGATTAAGATTCAGATAAAATTAACGAATAAATGATTCTCGTTTACTTAATTGCTTTGTGTGTCAAAACAAAGAAGATAGAACAAAAGTGCTTCATTAAGAGTACCAGTTTCGTTAAGAGGTACGGGTACCCAATATGTCCTATTCGCTCTATTAGAGATAAATACGCGTTAAATCCGGCAGATGGCGGTAGTTGTGTGTGTAGGTAGATATATAAAGAGTATTTTAAACAAAAGCCAATAGATGGAGACACCAGTGTTTTGGACAACGTTCAGTAAAGACAACCAATTTGAAAGTTTCGGTAGGTCATATTGGGCACCTTACAAATAACTTTGACGATGCTCAGTCTTGAAGGGAAGAAAGAGATCCCACTTACCTGCATTGCTAGCAGTTGTGAATACCACCAAGATCAGAAAACCCAATGTTGCCACGGAATGCATGCTTGACTTGGAGATGGTCTGTTCCTCTGATTCTTACGTTTCAACTTGGTATATACGAACTCCACTACAAAAGAATAATAATTATACAATAATATTATTTAAAGTGTGCTTTATTCGGTAGTGAAAATAGAGTACAAAATAATTACAATATATAATTACAAGATATATTGACTCCAGAAGTCAAGGGGTACAACTGACATTTCGAATAAAAAAACGATTGAGGTAGTCTTTTATAATATAACCCGAAATATATGTGACACAAAACTGTCATATTTTGTACAAAGAAACCTTGGACCTAAATGTGTCCATGTACAAAATATGACAATTTTGTGTCACATATATTTCGGGTTATATGTAAAAGATTAGCTCGAACGTTTTTTATTCGTAAATGTCACTTGTACCCCTTGGTTTCTGAACTCCTTATACGTTTGTGGTTAGAAGCATGAAGCGAGAATGTTTTTCTTTGTGCATTGTCTACAAAATGCTTTAATAGAAGTCCTCAGAAATAATAAAATATAGTAAAGAAAAAAGTCGCTTTGTCATTGTACAGTACCAATCGCGAAATAATGTCCCGTGGATCTTGAACACGATAAATGGTCTTTGGTATGCTAATATAAGTAGCAGAAAAGCCAAAAGTTACAAGGAGAAACCTTTATAGCACGTGATCTTTTTAACCAGGCACAGATCAACGTATTACAAGGTACCATGGTAAGTGCGTAAGCAAGAAGGTTTGGCTGATACACTTACAAATTAAAAACCTTGAATTTTGTAATATATATATTTTTTTGAAAAATGTTGTGGAAAATAAAGCGTAAGGTATACCGGGATGAACCTAGTACCAGCATTATTTATTCATAGAGACATGCATATGAATCACATAACTAACTTTTGTATATCGTGTGATGTATACGTATCACCGTTCGTTAGCAAAAACATACAAGGCGGAAGAAGCAGACTCATGTATAAAATCATATAACAACTTATATGTAATACTTGTCATTATGTAACTACACGTTCATGTAACTTATAATTGTGTCAATAGCGCAAGAAACTCTTCCGAGCTGGTTGGAAAACAAGAAGCTTAAACTGCATGGGCCATCACCTCCCCTGGAATCGTGCTGACCCATGTAGTTTCCAAGCTCCTTCATTTCCCTAAAAGGGGAAACTGCTTTGACAATACAGGAGAAGGACAGTGGAACAAGAGGACATTCAAGTGACATCTTCGAGCAAAGACACTGGTACGTTCCACAGTACAGAAACAGTCTACCTTATATTCTGGAACATGCTGACAAGGGTCAGCTGCCCAATAGACGTCAATCATACAGTCCGGTGAGTTCATGGCGCTACGTAATGTAATCATCTTTCAGAATTAAACTAAACCTTGTTTCTGAAACCCATTGCCTATTTACTTAATTGGCTACATCCAAATCCCAGTACCTAGTGCCTAGACGCATGAAATCTTACGTGGTAAAGGAAAAGTGCTGGAATTTCAAATACTAAAGCAAACCAACGTAGATTCAAACCCTCTTCAAGTCAAGTTTTTTACAAAACGGTCGTGAAGAATCTAATCATAACTTCTCATACAAAAGGGAGAATATTTCCGACTGTGGAATGAAGCACCTTAGTCACTATAGAGAGGAAGACGATTTACGAATGTTGGGTGTAAGAAAAGTCCAAATCAAGGCTCAGGGGGTTACCAGGACAGTTAAGAACACGTCATTGATTCATTGATCTGAAGTATTAGAAAGAAACACTATAGCATTTGTTAAGCACGTTTCTGGTAGAGTCACCTGTGGAGTATCGCTATCATGCTGGACTTCTAATCTGAAAATCTGGGTTCGATTCCCCACCAACCAGTTTCTTTTTTGCATACACTGAAGTATTCACACAGAGATTCATCTCCGGATTGTGGAGAACATACGAAGCATACCTGGTCAGAATCCGAGTAACCAGTGTGTGTGTGTTGGTTAGCATAATGATAATGTGGTTTTTATATTTTTCATTGGTCATTCTTTCTTCCTCTCTTTCTTGATGTATTGTTATCGTGTCTTCGCTGCTTGTTTCTCTTCTTCTTCTTCTTCTTCTTCTCCCTCTCTCCATTCATTTTTATTTTTTCTCTTACTTTACAAACACTCTCTCTGTTTGTGCGTGTTCCACAGTCAAATCCTGGCCACTTTCGATCACCCGGTGATACGGTAAACCGATTGGCCCGGTCTGGATAATTTATTTAACTTGGAATTTCGACGTCGTCTTTCTTTATGTTCTCGGGGTAACATCTCCGATCCTGGTCACCCCTGAAACAAACACTGTTCAAAGGCAACGAAATAATTAAAATCTCTCCTTCATCCTACGGGTCATCAGATCTACATGGAATCACCGCGTCAGAATAGGTTCGAATCTTAAACCTAATGACACAGTCCAAAGCCTGACCAGCATCCCCCGACAGCCGGTGACCCGTTTCAGCTCTGCCGTGTTCATTCCATCTGTGCGAATTGTTATATACATTAGTTCATTAGTGTTGTAATTATTAGAACGTTATATTCGTAATAGGTGGAATCTAGAGTGGCATGTTCGGAGCAGATACATTTTAAGATATGTGTAGAAAATGGTCCTCTTTTTTGGCTATTTCAAGAGAAGAATTGAATCGGCAGTTTGAAGAAGGCAATAAACGCCAAAAATGTGAAAATCTACTTTATGCCGGATTTGATATCTGGAAGGGATGGCGCATCTATACAATACATAAAGAAAGCAAAAAACATTAGTAAAGCCTTCAAAAATAGATGCGAAATAGAGATGGGCAAAACTAGCGTAACAGCTATTTTTCACTACTACATGAGATAAATTGCTATGACTGCTACAACCGATGAAAAATAGCAGTTACTGGCTGAGCTGCTATTTTTCTCCGAAGCTTGTTAATGGTAAAACAGATTGTTCCCTGTTTTCTAAACAAACAGAACTGCTGGGAGAACGGAACAAAATGGCAGAGACTTATCTGCAGAGAGGACAACCATTTCGTGTGAACACTACGGAATTAGTAGCGTCTGTTACCCGTGTACGGAATTGATATAAAGAGCTCTCAGAAAGCACTGGCTGCTAGTTGGTTACGTGGAGTAATGGATAGGGCGTTAGAGTTGCAATGCAGTGGTCCCGGGTTCGATACCAGTTCATCGCATAACTTTATTTATAAAGTAGTTTATATTTTATTTATATTTTAAATAGGTTATTTTGAAATGTTGTTGTTTAATTTGTTTTATAACTTTATTTGCATTTAACGTTTCTTGTAATATTTTCCGTTTAGTCTGATTCTGTAGTCCAATTCACATTTAATAAAAGGGTAAAATAATGGGTAATGCATTGAACTTGGGATTCAGTGGTCCCGGGTTCTTTACTCCTTCACCTAAAGTTTTTTTAAGAGAAATTCCTTTTTATTTTGTAATTTCGAAGGAAAGCTCTGGTCTTGCGATTATACATTTTTCTTCCTTTGAGGCAGTGAAAACAGTACGCACATTAAAAATTCCATAAAATTCACATAGTTTAGAAAAAAATGAACAAGCAATTTGAAGAAGTGAACAAACGCTAAAAAATCGAAATTAGTTTTTACTAAAAAAACGCACCTAAATTTATACGCGCTTATCATAAGGTAGAAGAAAAGAACGATAGCTAGTTATAGACTGATTTATCTGGCCTTGGAAATATTAGTCAGTTTGAAGAAGGGAACAAGGCCACTAGCGTCTCAAAACAAGAAGTCATATGGCTTCAGGATGGCTCAGCTCTTCCTGTCGCAAGATTTTTTTCCAGCTCGACGCGCAGCGCTGGGCAGCCATTTTGCTAACTTCCGGAGCACACTTGGAAACACTTCCGGTACGCCACAGAACTTTTGCCTAAACAGAACTTTTGAGTAAACAGTACTTTTGGGTATGCCCACCGCTAACAGGGGACTGTGCCACCCCCGCGCCTGACGCCGCCCAGCTTCTTTCGGACGCACCCTGACCCTCCCCCCCCTGCACAGCTCTGGTGGGTTTATATACATCCTAGTTTTTAGTGGCATCTTTTAAAATTGTAAATCACAACTTTTATTAAATTTCCTTTTGTGTATTTCCATAAAAAAATGAAAAAACTTTAATTTTCTGTAAAAAACAAGATATGTAAAGAGTCAACGCCAGGGTTTGAAGTCCGGACCTTTAGATCAGCTTTCCAACGTCTTGACCATAAGACCAAACTGCAGCTGCCGAGTTGAGCGCTTCTCGCTTTTACTTATCATTCAGGATAAGCGAGAGTGGGCTATTTCTAAGGGAAGTGTTTCACTTGGCTGGCCAGCCCTGCGAGAAGAGCTGAAAAAAAATCTTGTCTTCCTGTCGCTAGTCGCAAGTTATACTAATTCAGCATGAAACAACTACGCCTCCCCCTACCCACCGCTTTATACTTTCCTGATTTAATTGTGTTTTGATATACTGTTTCTTCTCCACCAGTAAATCCAAGCTCCGATAATTACATAGAATAGTTTTACAACATTTATGGTAGGAACTAAACTACCTTTGTCCATATCTCTACTGCACACGTAATAGGATACAAGTAAGTAGGTTAATCTAAAATATTGTTTTAAACTTCTTTTTCACAGACGGGAATAATTAACTCGCATTTAGATACGTTTTCATACACTGATATTTTTAACTGCTATTGTTAAGAGATGTTTACATATAGCAACTATTGCTATCACTGTTACGGAATAAAAGTAGTTTTGCACATTTGTAGGGCAAAATTTCTGTCAGTGGGTAGAAGGGAAAAGAAATTGAATTTATTACTTAGGCCCCCTACTTGTAACTTTCGAGTTCATTGTGCATACATTTCTTGTAAATAACATTCATTTGAAGGTTTCTATTGCGTTTTTCTTCATTTTCTGGTCGATTTTTTCATTCTTACGTCTCAACACTTAAAAATGTGCAGACGATTTTCCATACGTTTGAAGAAGGAAACAAATCCACCAATTTTTTTAATTCTACAGGAAAAAATACAATACTTGTAAACTGTCTGAGCAGTACGAAAGTATCAGAAGACCGTTTTGAATATTCAGTAGCAATATTGTTTCCTTTCAATAAATAATAAACATATTATACAGTTTTTGTTAATTTCCCACGAAATAGCTTTCCGGATTTGTTTCCTTCTTCAAACGTACGATTCCATTATTTTTATATCAATTTGGCATCAAATTCATTTCCATCCTCTAATTTATCAACATACTATTTACATGTGTTTCTTTTTTCACGTTTGCAATGTGGAACATGTAAGGTTTACTATGCTTATAGGAACATGCTAATTTTGCTATTGAACATTTGTAAATTTTCATTTTCATGTAGTTTGAATTTATAATCTTGGCTCTTTCTGATAGAAATTAAGCAGAAAAATTATCATTCATACATTTTCTTTCTATGTTCAATTTACATTAGTAGTCTGGAATGGGAGGTATGACCTGCGGTATTTACTGGGTTTGTTACAATGAGTGATTGCAACAGAACCCGGCCCTTGTGGGGGTGTTAGCCCCAAATCCTCGAGAGTATCCCCGACGTTAAATTTTTCGCGGTCAAAAGTTGATAGAAAGCGTGCAAAACTCTACGTCCACCCTCCCAATTTTGACTTTACACCCCCCCCCCAAACTGAAAAACCTGGCGGAATTCCTGATTACAATGTATTCCGAACCAGTACGTTCAAAGAGCCCTACCTAATTTGGAACCGAACCACGTGCAAACAAAGCATGTGTGTTAGACTTTTGACATTATCCTGGATGTGTATCAAAACTCTGCAGTTCCACTGGAAATCATGAGTATTTAATCTGACCATCAACTTTGGTCGCAATTTTGAAAGTGACTAAATGAATTTTCAAGCAACCTTTATATATTCGAGTAGCCCTGAAAAAATATAAAATCCAAAAGTCATTTCTATCTTGCTGTTAGATTTGTGAGCACTGCACTTTATAATGTTAGGTCCTTTTTTACTACGTTTCAATTCCATAGTTTTATCTGTACTCCCTGTTCTTCTTCTCTTTCCCTTTCTCTCTCTCTCTCTCTCTCATGTCTCTGCCTTTGCCTAAGGACATCCATCGGTTTCAATCTGTCATTATTTGTGTTTAAATTTCTCTCTCCATCAACTTACGTATATTGTTTCCTCTCTCTTTTATTCTTTCATTTTATCGATACATGTATATTTAAAAAAAATGTGCTCATGATGTTTGCTTATTTTAGTATGGGCGAGACGAGGGAAGGAGAGAAAGGGGATCTGTTTACCAGATGAATAAGTTTACCAGATGAATCAGAAATTAATCTTGGAATGAACGACAAACCACTCGAGTAGGATCCATTAGATTTCGGTAAGACTCGTCCCGAATTATGACTAAAGAAATATGGTCAGCGTATTTATTTATAGTTTCTTCAAATACCACGTAAGCTAGTGTTGCCAACTTCTGATGCATTTTCGAACTAGGATGGTGCTTCCGAAAGTGCCACGTATGATACAATTTCGATAGCAAATAGGTACTTTCTCGATAATGTAACTGGAGAATGTAAATGTCAATGTGACTATATTTAGTGTCTATTAAACTGCTTCACTCTTTTGTAGAAGCTCGAAAGGTTTTAAATCTAAATAAATCGAATAGAAAACACTTTATAAGATATTCACACACAGTCACATCTATGATAAAATATGTTTTAAAAAATTACAAGTATCTTTATATTTAATTTGTTAAATTATGTAGAGAATCTCGAAATTTTAGGAAAAAGTAGCGTTGAAATGGTTGAATTGCCTCCGCATAGTTCTCACATTCTGCAGAATTTGGACGCTTTTCAAGTCCATAAAAGCTCAGTATTTACAAAGTGACAAAGGAAAAACACGCAGTGGAACAACAAAAGAAAATGTTAGCGACACATGTGACATCTAACGAACGCTTCAACACCAAAAGAAATGTGGAAAAAAAATGCCACGACTCAGTAGATGGCATCTTCATCGACTGCATCGCAAGAAATATCGGAAGTCAGTCTAAGTAATCCACAAAAGACGACTTCAGAAAGAAGGAAATAATGGAAGTTCTTTAAAAAAAATTATTTTCTAAAACATACGCACTTCAAATATTTTTTTTAATGTTACACTTTTCAAATTACTGTTAGGAGTTCATAGATGTAGACTGCTGTGTAAGTTTTCATGTAACCTTTATAATAAAAGTTTTTGGAGCTATTTTTTTAAAAGTAGGTTATTGAAATTGCACCAACTTACCATAATCAAGAAATGAGGGTAAATCATTCTGATTAAACTGAAATATCGCCTTTCAAGTGAGCGCTAGTGGAAGGTTGCTGAAAAATTTGTTTCAGTTTAGAAATTGTAATTTTTTGGTTGGTCTAACGTCAATTTCTTTTATTAGTTTAGCTTTCGTATATTTCATACATACGAGTGTACTCAAAACTTGGTTGAGATTCCGCATGAGTGAAGATTCGGCTGCACAATCGGCTTACTCAACGTTCATATTGATGTAATTCCAAGTGTTGATAAACTAATAGAGTGGTTTATAAAGGACAAAAGTACGAGACTAGGTTTTCTTCTTCAGATGAAATGATTTTGTTGAAGATATTTTGTCAAATATTATATTTAACTCGTACTGTACATATGTCCGACAATTAACCTCTTGTATCAACTTTCCTTAAGAATTTGACGAGTCATTAAGAAGTTATAAGTGCTTTCAAAATCATTAGATTAATTATAAATCCTTAATGAGGATTGGTGAAACCCACTGAATATGTGATTATTACGATATGCTGGCCTTTAGTTAATTAAAAGGATAACTTCAAATTGATTTAAAAAATGAAAGAACTTTCCGACCTCAATCCTTCCCACTTTCCAGATCCGAAACTGGGCCCTGGGTTCGTCACTGAGTCCACCCTCTACAAAGCTAGTAATAGAGTCGCTAATGGCAAGAAATTGATTATATCTATATATACGCAAGACATTAAAGCACTAAATATTTACTAGTAAATGTACATCTCCCATAAAGTAGGTCTGAGGAGTTGTACCCGATTTTAGCGGCCGCCATCTTGGATTACAACGCCCTCTTGAATTTTTGTAGCTTTCGCTGTAGAATACGTTTTCTTGAGAACCGTTCGGTTGTTTTCCATGAACTTTTTTCTGTTTTGTAGCTAAAGAAATATAGCTTACTAACGATATGTCATAAATGTGTAAAAGGTGTATCTTCTACCCATAATAAACTCAAATATTTAATTTACGATTACTTTTTATGATTTACATGGCTCTTTTTAAGAAAATAGTCAATGATATTAAAAGGTCACTTCTATTCATTTTTTGTATAGCATTTAAATTCTTTTAATTTGCCATTTACAGAAAGAGATTCGGTTAAAAAGTGGATGAGATATTAACGTTTAAGTCCAAGCGCTTGTGAGACCTTTTGCTGCTAGGCGGAATATGAGTTACCACATTGGGTACCTGATATCGTTGCGATTATTTACAAGATTGAGTAAATTCGTTTATTCATTATTAATTTTGTACTGCACTGAATTATATTTCGAAGTCATTTCTCATTATTAATGAGAGATAAAGAGGTTTATCGCAAACTGGAGTCAGTATTCACTTGTGTGGAGAATAGAATACGCAAGCCATTTATGCCCCCAACGCCCCACCACCCGAAAACAACAATAATAGAACCAAGGTCTATGTATGACCCAGTTATAGGGGTAACATCCGTTCGGTTTTTGCCGGACATGTTCGGTTTTTTAACCTTGTTAGAAAGAAATGTCAGGCTGGCATTTGACTTTTTCTTGAAAAAGTACGGCATTTTAAAAATGAAATGAGCGAGATATTACTACATCTAAACTGCATTGTTTGTGTTATTTACGGTAACCTTTTTGGTCACGAGCGGTAATTTGTCACATTTATTAACTACTAGGATGCGTGATTGGTGGTACTGTCGATATCACACTCAACTATTTTTGTCTCTTTTCGCGAAATTGCGAAAGGTACAAAAAATTGATAAGAACTAGCACATCAGCAAGCAACATTTTTGCCTCTAACCTCCCCAAAACTTTCACCACTAGATAAAAAGGTACATAACGAACGTGATTGCGCCTAGAAAAAAAAAAGTTGATTGCTGCAAATTCATTGTGTCCGGCATTTAAAAAACATCCGGCTTTTTTCCGAGTTTTGTCCGGCATTTGACAATTATCAGTTGGTGACTCTACCCAGTTACAAACAAGATAACAAGGGAATGATAATGTGTAGATAAATGATAAGGAACTGGTGAAAATCGAGATGAGGAATATAGGATCAGACCGGACCGACGGATTTTCTTCGAGATTGGAAAGATGAGCAAAGGGTAAAGTAAATGCACTTCTTGGAAAAGGTCATTAAAATTGACTACACCAACTAGCGCATGATGATAAAAAGTGTTCAGAAAAGCAGTTGATTTTTGTATCTAACATTCAACAGAGGTGGGAAACTAGTGGCTTGTTTGTTAGTCTATGCTGGCGGTTTAAACAGGATAAAGGAAGAAAAAAAGATACACCTAGACAACAAGAAAGTTTCAGATCAATTAAGTGCTACTTCAGGAAAGGTTTGAAAAATATAAAAGCTCTTTCTGGAGCCGATATTCACTCTGACCATATTTGGTGTAGATAGACATAAAACTGAAAAACATACGTAGAAAAAAAAATACAAAAGTATAAGAGAGTTAAAGCTGACATTGTTTAAAATCGAGAAAACGAAAGATAAATTTTTGGATAAAGTTGAAGAAAATTACCCAAACTCGGTAGAAACAGAAGGAAAGTACTTACAAACAACGGGGTTTGCAAAACATTGTTTGTTCATTGCAGAAGAAAAGGAAGAAGTAACAGGATATCATGAAGAGAAAAGAAGTAAAAAAAAGAATAGGTTACAGAAGAAATGTTGAAGAAAATGAACTTCGTAGAGAAACAGATAAAGCAAGAGAAAATATGGATTACAAAGAAATGCATTGAAATAGAACACGTAGAAAGAACAGGAAGATATGATCTGATGTACAAGGAAGCAAGAAGGATGGAAGCAAATCTATTTAATCATTGGAGTACAAGGTATATTGGATAGATGAATAGAATATACAGAAAAACTGTATGGCACGTCCCAACGTCTGCATAAAACATTTAAAAAAAAGGAATTAGAATTACGTAATGATGATAAAGAGTTCAAAACCCTAAGAGAAGAATTTGAAGTTTTTAATGAGATGAAAAACGGTACTCTTTTTTTGTTAAATCAAGATTGCACATATAAAATACTAGAACGTGTAGGGGGGATTCCGCCAGGAGTTTCAGTTTGGAGGGGTGTAAAGTCATAATTGGGATGGTGAAAATGAAGTTTTGCACGATTTCTATCGATTTTCACCGTAAAAATGTCAAAGTTGGAGGGATGCTCTCGTGAATTTTGAATCCCCCAAAGTGGGGGGGGGGTCTGGCAGAATCACTACGAAGTCATTTGTAAAGCAAAGGAAACAATAATAATATGTTTTATTGTTGTTACTATTAAGTCCATAAAGCAACAGCTATCGCAAGTAGTATATACAATATTGATTAGTACAATTGTTTTTATTACAATTATTTTTTGGCGCGTCTGAGCAGAACATCGATAGTTTGTTGAAACAACGTAAAACTCCAAACATTTCTCGGCTCAGGACGCTAGCCCGGAAAAAACATGAAATCGCGGACTGTCTTGGCTCTACCTAGACATATGGGAGTCCTACATATTATGATCGCATAAGCCTTGGAAAATCAGGCAAATTGTAATTATTTATTGTCTACCAATTCTCTGCAATTAAAGAAATATAAGAAAGTACGTACTAATAAGAAATAAAGACAGCAACGTGAGCATGGCTAATACTGATAACGCTTCCGCATTTCTCCTTGAGTCTCATGTCACTGACCAGTGTTTGTCTAAATTGCCTGTCATGATTTTAAAGGTTAAAAGAGGGTGACGATAGGTCTCCTCCTCCATAATTTCGTTAGTAACTACACGAGACACATCTATGAAGTCGACTATAGTCAAGTAAGTCTCTTTGTCATTTAGACTTTTACACAGTCACCTTAGAGTTGTTTACTGGTACTCTGGAACTCAATTGCATATTCCAATGTCAGTAATTAATTGTTGTAAATTAACCTAAATTGTAAATTAGCCTTGCTCATCCAAACGTTGTCTTTAATTTGAAATGTGTTTTTATGTTTTCACATCCCTATGTTTCCGAACTATTTAAACTGATTTCACGTCTTAGCGCTCATTGGAATGCACCCATAAATGTTCAATAGGCGACCATTTCTCGGCTCATTCCAAAGCTCGAGTATTGCATCTCAAGGCAATAGCAAGTATCATGCCTTCAATATCTGAGCTCATTTCCACGATATCAGACACAGTAAGGCCGAAATTGTGAACTAGACGTGACGATCACACGGATTGTACACAATATAGATGTATTAAAAGTAAGTTCATATCTTATAATTGAAATAAGTGCTCTGTAACTAATGTTTAAAACCAAACATTTGGTCTTCGAAAAATGTATTTCTTCCAGATAAAATACCCGCTTCTTAAAAAAGCGTTAGTACATTTTAAACCCATGTTTCTGCAAACATTTTTACGTGTATATGACACTACGAGCTTATTAAAAGTATGATGCTTTTAAGTTACCAGAGACGGCTGTTTTTTTTTCTTTTTTTCTTTTTCTGTTTATGGAAATGTTAAGAGTTTAAATAGTAAAATAGCTAGAAATCGCAAACATAAATGTTTTTGTTTTAAAATGAGCGTTTTATAAACTTAAGTTTTGCTCTATCAATTGAAATTAGACCTGAAAATTAGTTCATTTTTTAAAAAAAAATATTTTAAATCTCAAATCAATTTTTAATTCATCTTACTTATATGAAAGCATGAGTTGTAAGCCTCGAGATGTTTATTATATGTATATCAATATGCTATCACTGAGTTTGTTCACACTAATCAATGCTTTGGAAATTATCCCTTTTTTCTCAGTTGCTGTGTATTGTATATCTAAGGTAAAGTAAGGCGATTTGGTAGTATCGTTTTTATAAGCTTGTCACTGAAAAGCTCAGTAGTGAAGGGGGTTCCATTTGAGAGGGGAGATAAAGTAGTATGTTTGCTTCAAGCTATTCTGTTGTTGAAATATCTGCCACGACGGGATTAGAGCACTACGAAACAAATAAAATACAAAGTTCTCTAGAAAATACTGTCAAGTGTTCTTCACATTGGTAAATAATTATAATCAGCGTAATTTTTTATCCCACTTTATTATAATCATTTAGACTACATGCCTATATAGGATACCAAATACGAAATAATAATTATAGCCCTGTAAAAATTCTATATCAAAGCAAACAAGATTATCCTTAACAAATAGGAATGCCTGATGTCTGAATTATCACACTTACTTTGTTTTTATTACATTAAATATCTTCTTCGGAAGAATCTGCTGGGAGTCTCAGGCCGCAGGGAGAAATATTGGGGCGTCTGGCTCTTTCTCCTCTGTCTATAAAGAAGGGTATTGCCGGAGCAACGTCATAATTCCGCGTTCCTGTCTCCGTCACTTATGGTAGTCATATCCATTTTAAACAAAGGTAATGATCGGTGGAATGTCATTATTTTTTCATTGAAAAAAAATTAAAGTAAAATACGAAACCCTGGCCAGAACTTGCTAATTATCTTCAAGCGATCGGATTGAGCGCTAGATTACGGGAGAATCAATCAAGTGAAACCTTCCATATCATGGCGAGATTGCCAAGATAAGAACACTGCGGTGGGATTGACACGTTGGTCGGGTTCTACCCGACACCTTTCTAGACACCTTGCTAGTGCACCTATACATAATCCGGTCTGTTCGTGTCCGTCGTAAAAAAAATATTTTTTTTAAACAAGAGGTGTAGAGAGAATGTTTTGGTCTCGTTGGAAAGGTCGTGGCTAGAGTAGCTCATAGCCGCTGCATCCGTCTTGATTTACACAATTCGTCACTGTTATCAACTCATTATTTTTTATTTGAATTTTCAAATTACTTCCATTTCGTTATACCTATATGCACCAAAATTCACACAAACATTATTGGACACAATAGAACAACACTCTTGATGTCTTTGTCTCAAAATACTCTAGCTGTCAAGGTTCTCAACCTATTTTCTATAGATTTTTTAAAATTCCTTTCATTACGTTACACCTATCCGCATTAAATTTGGCATAAATATAATTCGATACAATAGAAAACTAGTGCGGCTATCCCCGTTCCCAAGCATCCCAGTTGTCAGTGTTGCTAAATCGTTTTATAAAAATGAATGCTTCTGTATATGACGGCTCTTGGTAAGTGAAGAATTCCTTCCTCCCGGAGTACCAATCCGTACAATAATTTACCGGGCAGTGGTTAAACGTGTACGTCCCACTTCTCTTGAAAAGAGTGCCGCGGGATAATATAGCTTCCGTGATAACGAGCGAGGACAAAGGCAACCCTACTGCTCACCCTTGGGGTCCTGTATAATACTTCCAAACCAGTAAGCCAGTGAATTCCGGAGACAAAGGTTGGTGGAACGGTAATACCGATAATAGGTCCTCTGAGCCCCGAAATACTGTAAAAACGCACAAAAATCAACAAATAGATGAATGTGTGCAAATGGCGGGAAACGGTCGCAAAGTGCGTGATGAACGTTGAAACACTTGAAAATGGGTGAAAAACACTGTATTTAGGCGGAAAACCACGTTTTTAGCATTTGGAGCCCCGACTCCAAAATCCACAAATCTGCGGACCACTTCTACTGACTCCGACCAAAATATTGAAAAGTATCACTTTTTGTGTGATTTCACGAAATAGCTTAATAGAAATGTTTTCTTCAGTATTCCAATAAATACTAACACTTTCTACACTTCTTAGAATACTTTATTACTATTTTCAGAAATCGAACTTTATCCGGAATTATGGTATTCCGTCGGTATAAAAGGTAAAACATACACAAAAACGCCAATAAGTTGATAGGTTACTACAAAGTAATGAATATATTTAATATTTGACCTGATTACAGGGCACACACGCGATTATTCTTTTGTGTGTGCGTTTACTTCTGTAGGCACGTGATAATTTTACCAAAAATTGAGTGCGTTTGAATGTGTCAAAACAGGAGTAACATACACAATAATGCACTCTACTAATAACGAAACGATCAAAATGCTTTTGACATCAATTATAAGAAATTATCGTTAATGAAAATGTTTACCGGCCGGGTACCCGTAAAGCGTTGAGCCCAACGTTACACAATTTTTACTTAATTCTGCAACTATATTTTCCTTACGCTCTTACGACGTTTACGTGCACCTGTGCTCCATGAACATTCGAGTCCGATGAAGTATATTTTATACTTAACATGCACAACAATATTTATTTTTCATTAACAAGTAACAAGGTTGTACTTCACATTAGTTGACGGAGTACAATTAAATTTCTCGACATTCGGCTTTAATCTCTGAACGTGCTTTGTTGACATATACCCGATAAGCACTGATCAAGAATTGTTATATTTCAAGTGTCGCTTTAACAGACGTCCTGACAGTTTGAAGAAATTGTATGCGATTGGTATCACAATCTTTTTAAAAGTATTATCTTTACTTTTACGAGTTAGGTTTTCTCTAATATTACTTCAGTTCAATGTACTTGTAGCGCGCGAGTAATTCTATTGTATTACAGTATTACATAATTTACGCTATTAGTATCTTTTTTATAATACAGGAGTTTTGAACTGACTACTTAGGTTCCGTACAAAACTTTTTTTTCTTACAATTCTTGTGTTTGCATTGATTTTTTATTTATTTGCTTGCGAGTCCAATGAATGCTAGCAAGTTACGACTTACTTTATTTCATACTCTAATGATGCATTCGAGTTTGTAATGATGAATAATGTTGCCTAAATTTTCTCTACTATTTTGTAATTCAACAACATTACACAAATAAACCGTACTACTACTACGACTCTAAACTAAATATACCAAAAGAATAATAGGATCCTTTATTTAGTGGAATTGTATTTCTTTAGTTATTGCCCACAGAAAGACTATCTAAACGAAGGCAAGGTAGAAACGCATATCGGATAATCGACGACGACGTTAACAATAGCGTTCCGAGCCTCAACAATCCGCGTTTAATCACGTGACTTCTTTTTTTGTTTTCAAGAGCACTGTTGACGATATGTAACTGATGCAACGATGCTACACATAATCCGATGTCATTTCACTCGACACAATAAAATATATCATCCTTTCTGAAGCTTGCAAATAGTCACTGCAAATATGTGATTAGATTCCAACAGGTTGTCTATAATTAAGAGAAACGAAAAGGGTTACCTTCAGT
>JAGDQP010004940.1:61440-81702 GCA_022664845.1 Lepisma saccharinum | reverse complement strand
CTTACAGCTTTATAGTATATATATATATATATATATATATATATATATATATACTATAAAGCTGTAAGAAAGTGACTGACTGACTGACCACGGAAATTCTAATTTCTAACCTACTTCTAGAAGTGCTAGAGACTTGCGGTTTTTTATTCGCTTCCTCATGGTGGACTTTGAATTTTTGAGTCATTTTGGCGCCCCTCCAACCACGCGCCCGGGGCATGTGCCCAGCCTGCTCTACCCCTAGTTGCGGCCCTGGAAGGACCTAGTCTAGAGTCAGACTCATCAGGGACTACTTGAATATAATTCTATTTTCTCACACGAGAAACATTTGGCTTATCCATTCTGCATCCTGTAAAGTACTTTTAATTAAAGAGAAAACAACGAAAATAAAATAACCAATATTATCGCCTGTCTCATCTACTGTATATCCATGTAATAGAAAAAGGTATTAATACGGTCAAGGAATGCGATCAGAAGCTTGCGTAATATCCTCACCCCGCTTTTGGATAAAAAATAAAAGCGAGCAAGGGCTGAAGTTATCTACCTTGACACATTTAACTAAAAATTACCTTAACATAAATATTTCTGTCCAGGCTGAAATAGAAAAACGCAAATATAGTCCAATCTTAATCATAAGATATTGGCTGGATAATAAACCAAAATTTCTGTTTCATAAACATTGACAGATTTAATTAAATAAAAGGATTGAACAAAATCAAAAGTACTTACAAATCTCACTTTACAATCACTCGTATTGAAACTTAAGGTATCACTTAGACCAATGGGCCTAATAACTACATTATCACTTCCGTGAAGTAGAGATAAATGAACACTATAATCAGCAGTTTCAAATAATCAAACTGGCCTTTTCCACAATTAATGAACACAATTCACTTTTCTGACAGGAGTAGTAATTTCCACTGCATTCAACACTTTCACAGAGAAGTGCCGGACAATCTGGAACAAACTCTTCCTGCACATATAAGTGCACTGCCATTAGGCTTCATTCTCAACAGCAAATAAGCAAATTGTTGGAATATATCCACACTACTACAAACTGATTTTTCCAGTAAAACTAAAATTCAGAAATATTTTGTAACTTAATTCTCTCGAAATATTGAAATACATTTTCACTTCTCTTAACCAACTTGAAGAGCATTTGACATTATATGCTTACTCTTCAATTGCTAACTTCCAATCTGAGGAGTCGAGGTTACCTCTTTCCACTCATACCTCGGCAGAAGACAATTGAACAGCAGACTACGTTACAAAACCAGCTTATCTAACTAAAAATTATTAATAATAAGTTCACAAACTTCATCATATTACACTTGGTATGACACAGAACAAAAAATGTTACAGTACATATAGTTTTTAGTGCCTAAAGTGACTTCCGTTCATAGTATGTCATATTTCTCTCTCTCTCTCTCTCTCTCTCTGTAATATCTGCAATAATACTTATATGTATAATTTCTGTACTGTGACTAATGCAACTAAAACTTCAAAAAGTTTCTCTAACTCACGCACGTTTGAATTTCTTTATAGTCTTTAGACAACTGAGGCTCAGACCGGGATAGGATGGTGAAGAGGGTTAGGTCAGAACCTAATTTGTAGGTACCATGTCAATTGGCGTAGCTAGAAAAAAATTCTATGGCAGGCAGGTTCTTTCAATGATAAAGCTGGAAATCCGCGATGCGAGATCGTCAATCACCAGTAATTCAATACGAGAGTCGCTGAATAAATCCTTAGAAAACCCAAGAGATGGCACTAGCAGAATCAGAAGATGTTTGCTCTTAGTACGCGTCATGTCTCACTAGACTGTTGCTTAAGTTTCAGATATATCCATAATGTGGTTTCATTTCCATAGCAATAAACTTCTATTTATATTGAAAATAAAAACAATGAGTGCGGTGATTAAATACTTCTATTTAAAAGGATTAACACCTAAAGAGACCAAAGCCGAATTGGACGAAGTTCATGGCAAATCTGCTCCTGTGTTTGCGACTGTTTACAGTTGGGTAATTGAGTTTAAACATGACCATACATCCACAAATGCTGAACATCGCTCGGAACGTCCAGTGGAAGAGACTTCCTTCGAATTAATTGACAAAATTCACGATATGGATTTGAGTGAACGACGAATCAAAGTGCGTTAAATAGTTGAGGCCACAGGCAAATCAAAAGGTACAGCTTTTTCAATTCTGCACGAAAAATTGTTTCTGAAAATATCTCGGGTAAATGGGTGCCACCCTTGCTCTCAGTGGAGTGGAGAAACGGGTGCACACCTGTGCAATTTCGATGGCTAAAATTATAACATCTACCGTATTTACCAGATATGTCTCCCAGTGACTTTTTTTTTATTTCGAAACTTTAAAAAAAATGGTTCGGTGCAAAAAGATTCACGTCGAAGGAGGAGGTCATCGCCCAAGCAGATGCCTACTTTAAAGACCTTCCGAAGTCCTACTTTTTGGACGGCTTAAAAAGTGAAAAAAAAAAAAAAACGCTGGAGAAAGTGTATCGAGCTAAAAGCAGATTATGTTGAAAAATAAAGAAAAATACTAAAATATTCTTCTATCTTTTTCTAAGGACTTATTGAATAACCCTCCTATTCCTTGCTTCTTTTAACATTTTCTAGGACACCCGAAAGGAATATTGTAATGAACCGCGTGTCTTACCACGTGCTACACATTCATAACGTAAACAAACATGTGTACTATGAGTGTTACAACATAACCAAATAGTAAAATGATCAGCAGACGACAACAGCAGTTCGTCCAAGAACCCGAAGTTGGAGTTGACGTCACAGTCGGAAGAATTCAGAGGACCACCCTTCAGGATACCTATAAATATCCGGACATCACTACAACCAGTATCAGTTGTCCAGGTGGTCGATTCCTTTCCTTCTTCCCGTTCTCGACTAGTTCTGGGTCGGAATGCAATACTGCATACTCAGTTAGCATTGGACTGGTGTGCTTCCTTCAAACATCAAAACACTCAGTTAGCACTGTACTTATGTGTTATTCCTTTTACCTACACACTCAGTTAGCACTGGACTGGTGGGTTATTCCTTTTACTTGCACACTTAGTTTGTAATGGGTTTGTGTGTTACCTTAGACTCGAACGTGCTACCGTTATCTTGGTCGAAGCAATTACCTGCTTCTATACGAGGTATTATTCCCACACTCAGTTGGCTATGGATTGGTGTGACCCCTCATCCTAACTCTTGCTTAACCTAGGCGTAGCTCAAAAGAAGAAAGCATTAAATTATGTTATACCTTACTTTCAACAATTGTGTAAATAAGTTTTGTACGAGACGGTCTTTTTATTAACTTCGAACTTATACATTTTTTGTAATAAAAATTAGTTATGGATATGAAACACAAATCCCGTGTATCGATGAGTTCTACCTAAAAGGTACACTTTAGACTAAACCTAAAGAACGTTATGATATTATTCTGATTAAATAGTTATTTATCTTGTGTTTTAAGTTATCCGTCGCCGACAGTTACTTTCTTTGCGTGCCGTAACTTTGGGATGAGTTCTAATAGTTTTGCACCTATTTATGAGAAAACATTTTTGGTTAAACGTAAAAATATGACGTAATTTTTTTCTTGACATGTTTTCGAGAAAATTAAGGTGAGGCTGAGACGGACCGCTCTCAAGTGTGACAAGATCTAATTCTTGATGTTCTCCCTTTTCACCCAGTTCTTTCGTCTTAATTTTACTTCAGCCAACCACCGCCGTTGATGAATTTGGTGCCGATATGTCACTTTGGGTAGGGTGAATAAAACGAAGCGAAAGCTTATACTTGAAAACGTTGAAGCAAATACTACGAAGTGAATGAACAGAACACAATTGGACGTGAAACATTTCCTTCTGGTGTCAGGTCTCCACTCGGATAGCGATATGAATTAACCGAAGTAAATGCTTCCGAAGAGAAGCAAATGCTTGAGAAATATAAATCATTGTCTTTAGTAGCCTTTCGTCTTTGGAAGTTGGCTCTAATGATACAGTTAATATGGATTAATACCCCGAAAATAAGCAAAAACATGTTAATAGCAAAATGCTAATAATAACAAATGTCTGTAAAGGTATTTACAAAAAACGTTAACAACAAATTATTAATAGCATGTTGTTGAAAAACAATGGTAACATTTTATAAGCAAATTTAAAAAAGAAAGTGAGAAAGAAACAGATATACAATCAGGGGTGTAATAGAGGGTATACGCGGGTATACGGCGTATACCCACCTCAATGTTTTAGGCATCACCATATACGCACCTAAAATTCTCTCTCTCTCTCTCTCTCTCTCTCTCTCTCTCTCTCTCTCTCTCTATCTATCTATCTATCTATCTATCTATCTATCTTTCTTTCTTTCTTTCTTTCTTTCTTTCTTATCTTTCTATTTATATCTATCTATCTATCTTCCTGTGTTAATCGTTTGCTTGCTTGAAAAGAGTTTGTCGACTCTGCACATAAAAGGCCAGGGTTTAGTTTTTCTTCGGGGGATGTACATTAAAATTTAGGGGGCGTTGGGAAGGTGTTAGGGGAGTGTAGGGAAAACCGTGGTTACAGACATGTTTAAAGATTATCTTTAAAACTTGTTAGAAACATTGCTAGTATGATACGTTATTACCAATGTTACCTCCGATGAAAATTCACCTTTAGGGGGCAAAACTATATAAATAAGGTCTAATAGCGAAAGGAAGAGATTATAGGCATTATCGGTTCTCGGGCGAAAATGTGGAATGGATCATTCATTAAATATTTTTTTGAACAAATTAAGCCGACCGGGTAGCCGTGTGGTATAAGGCGTTAGGCCAACGACTCGAAGGTCCCGGGTTCGAGTCCCGGTAGAGGCATGGGTGTCTTTTGACTAGAATATGACGGATAATCGTGGCGGGCCGAAGTCAACAGTTACTAGACTGGCCCACATAAAATAAAGTTTCTCAAAGTTTTTAGAGCAAATTAAGAAACACAAGGCAGGGGTCTAACGTCTAAACGCCGGCCGGGTGGCCGAGCGATCTGCGGCGGTAGGCCATCGGCTCGAAGGTCCCGGGTTCGAGTCCCGGCAGGGGCATGGGTGTGGATTTTAACATTTAACAGCTAAAGGCGAATCGTGACGGACCGAAGTCCAAAGTTACCAGACTGGCCCATATAAAAATAAAGTTTACCAAAGTTTTTTTTATCTAACGTCTAAACAAACAATGCACATTTTTCTGGGTTATGTGGGAGATCCTATATCATTGAGGTATACGTGAAGAGTGTGGAATTCACCAAAGCGTGATGAATAAAACAGTAAAGTATGTTTCAGGGCAAATCAGTACGTGAAATTTACATACTCTGCACAAAAAATAGCACGAGGAAGAGTTGAATGGCGCATGTTGTATAGGTTTGCTTGCTGCGTTGGTGTATGGATTATACACCTGTATAAATGCAGAAATTTGTACTACGCAATGACGAATGTACTCAATCAAAAAGGATTTCCAAGCATAAATGTACACGCAACATGTAGCGCAAGTGAAATATTTACAAGCGTTGTATGTTGATGCTAGTTGGCCGAGCTCTGTCTAGGATAACTGAATGTGGAAGAATAGCACCGTTCGGGACGTCATTTTCGTAATTGTGTACTTATAGCCGATGACGCATATGGGATTGAGCTTTGGTTCAATATTTTTGATGCAACAGAAAATTACCATAAGATTTACAATCGAGTTCTGAAAAGGGAAACGACAATCAGAATTGAAGCATTTGCTTCTGTTACGCGAAGCAAAAGCATGAGGTAATTCATACCAATTGAAGCACGTATTTCTCTTCGACTTTTGTTTCTGCGCAAATGCTTTTCCTTCATCCTAATGCCTCGAAGAATTCACTTTCTTTTGTGGTAAACTACTTCTTGCATTAACGCTGTTGTTACTTTTCATCGGGATAAGAATTTGTAGGTTTGGAAAATGATCTTATGTCCTCAAACTATCTCATCCCCTCACATAAGCCTAGACAGAAAAATTCAAAATATTGGCACAAATTATTTGCTGCGATACTCGATACAGCGATACCTTTATTTTGACATAGACTTCCCTTCTAAAATGTTCTTCCCTCTTTCTTCTCCGATTACGAAGTTGTCAGAGGTGTACTTCAATTAAGTCCTCGACCATCTTTAGTCACGGTACTAAATTGAGGAGTAAACCAACAAAAGCACACAAGTCCATTTTTAGATTTAAAAAAGTTTTGTTCGTTTTATCACCTGAATGAAGAGCTGTATCGAATAATACATAGCCATTTTCAAATAGAAGAACTTATTCCATCGTAATATATACTATCTCCATATTTTTTTTTTTTTTTTTTGCATGATTCACTACAGCGCTTCATGCCCAAGTAGCACACACATACGTGTTTTCAACGTTGATTTTAGGTTCATTTCGTTGATTAACCATTATCGATTTAAAAAGATTATGTTTATTTTTAAATCATATTTCAACAAAGACGTCATTGTGTTGATAAGACGTTAATACAACATGTATTCAATATGTTATTTTCAACTATGGTATAGATCTTGTTTGATGTGTTTCTTACTAACGTTATGTCAAAAAATATATAATTAAAGACTAATTGAATGACACATACTAATTTTTATGTTCTCATGTGCACGTTGAAAACATGATGAAGTTTAAACTATATTTCGACGAAGACTGAATTTCGTTGATAGGGCGTTAGTGTGACATGTTTTCAACTTTCTTTAATACTATGTTATAAATTTCGTTTCACATGTGTATTTCTAATTTAATTGCTAAAACATTATAATTGAAAGCAAATACAATGAAATTAACTACATTTTTCATGTTTCTATCTACATATTGAAAACAGACTGAATTTTAAGCTATATTTCTACGAACATTTAATTTCGTTAATAGGGGGTTAATTCTAAAGTGTTTTCAGCTATGACATAGGTTTTGCTTTATATGCGTTTTTCTAAGGCTACATATTACGCTTACTGAGAAATACAAATTTAATAATGCAGCGATAGTCAAGCGTTAAAGAAAGAAAAATGCACATAAAGAAAGTAAGAAAGTAAGTGTTCTTTATTCTTATTCTTACATGATGCTGAAACGACGTTCTGGATTTGTGGCACTGCATTCTAGACTGCATATTACTACAACCTAGTGATTCTCAAGGTGAATCCATGGATGAAGGGATAAGGCGACGAGCTACCAACGAGGAGTGCAAAACGTACCTGGTTTAGAACCCCACAGCAGCGGGTTGGATAATTTACTGTTGGTAAATAGTATATCACCGTATATCATGATGAAATCAACGGATAAAATGAAACTAAATGTGTGTATACCAATAGACAGTATTAATGCTTTGTTTTTGGCCAACTCAACAAGTTTCTTCATCATTTCTTCTCAACTATTTTTCCACATCGAATAAACCGTTGAACAGGCGGACGTTTTGGTACATTTAGAACGTTAAGAGAACGTTTCGGCACTAACGTTTAATCCACGTATTTTACGACGGAGTATTACTTGTTAAGCGCAATAGTAATAATATTGTAATGCACACTATCCCATTGATGATATCTCCCTTTGTCGGTTAATGGTTATATTAAACGTTAATTAGTGAAAGAATGAGCTCATCATTTAATAATGGTTTTAATAAAGGTATTAAGATAAAAAAAATGTATAACAATGAATAAAATGCGTAAATTATTAAATGAATGGATACGACAAGTTAGTAAGCAACCACCCCGATATGTAATTAAATGATTACATCCCTAGAAGGATTAGAAACTTAATGAAACTTTGTATTCGTTCCCAGGTTGGAATAGACGAACAAAATGGTAGAATGTAACCACGCACTTATAAAGAAATACGATAACAGTAATCTCGAAATGAGTAAAAGTAAGTGAATAAATAGTAATCTCGAAAAGTGATCTTGAAGTGATAATCAAGGTGGAAGATGTAATATAAAACATTTCAGTACAAGCATGTAAGACCGCACATAATTGGAGACCCATGAAGGTATATATTGGGAATGTAAATAAGAAATTTAAAGGCCAGTATAAATTACTAAATTTTAAGTCATAAAATGGTCATATTATGGACGACTAATGTGAACGCCCATTTAAAAGACAAGCCGATGTTCACATTCGAAATTTTTGTAGGAATAAACCTAGCAAATTGTAAAAGTAAGCAATCAGGTTCCTAAGCAAGCTTTTTGCATCCTAGTAGCTACAAAGAAACAAAGAGAAAGGTCAAAAAGGAAAGGAATATGCTCCATAACACATAGCAAGCACTTGCAAAACCTTTTTCAAATATGAGTAACAAGATAAAACTAGCACTAGATTATAATTAGTATTAACAATAAACAGTAAACAGGCACACCATAAGATTTAGAAATAATGTAAAAATAGTATTAGTCTTTGAGCATACGAATAAGAACTCCCGTCCTCTAAGTAGAAACTGGTTCTAACTCACTGAGAAAACGAGTCTTTACAAGTTATTGATGGATTATTTTGAGTCGTTTCAGATAGCAACGGATTCCAGAATTATTGTTATGTTCCCAGGATTTCCCAGGTGTAGGACTCCAGATTGGACCCCGACTGTCCAGGCTTAATGTTACAAGATAACACTGGCAACTTTCATAAAGAGTGGTGAAGCAAAACGAATCACTCCCGCAGACAGTAATGTATAAAGCGATCCATTCAGCCACGCATTATCATGACACCTGTTCACACTCAAGAACACTCAAAGACAAACAAACAAATTAGATAATAAATTAACGGTTACCCGATAAACATTGTCCTAAGCCGAAACTTGCTTAAAGGACACAAAGAAACAAATAAATTTCAAAATCAGGAAAATATTTGGCAAAGTAAGCGAATACATGTTCCAACAAACAAGAATCGAAATCGGTAAAACAAGTACGGCAACACTACATTTATAATTTTTACGGAAAGAGTTGAATGTATTAACTATATTCCAAGCGTTAAATTAACATAAGTACGCCCGTAGTCCAAAGTTTCAGCGGTGGTCCCCTCTTTTTCTCATATAGTAGTAACGTGATACGAAACCCTTATATAAATTAATAAAGTACGCCATGTCCCCACGGACTCCTCTAAAATAAAAAAGTTATACTTACTTATAACGCCCATGGCATCGAAAATGCCCGAAAGTTCGAAATCTACCGAATAGTAAAACAGTAGGTATTCCCCCTTAATTGAAACCCGGCCAGTAAAACTGATAACATAACACTGCACTTATACTCGAATAAATTCACACGTATGTAAATAAAAAGATAAAGCCTATAAAGACTATAGATTTAAATTTATTATTAGGTTCAAAATTTATTATTATTGATTTAATTGTGAAGTAAATTGTAACTTGAATCGTTAAAAATGAAAACACCCGCTTAAAACATTCGTGTAATTCTAATACACAAACACCGTCATACATACAGATTTGAATATACACTTCTCAACACGGAAGCCGAACGGAAGTAGAACTGAGAAAAACCTCGCTCATAACTCTCTACGTTGTTCGCTATTATCTAACCACACGCGTATCTTTCTTTAAATAGCTACACGGTAGCTAGAAACAAAAATATCAACCGTATTTCTCTCCCGTCTATCGAAAAAATTGTAAACATTTAACGTGGCTTACATCTAAAGTAGTTAATAAAACAATTTTAAGAAAAACCTAACCCCGGAAAGTGTAAGGATAAATTAAAATGCATATATGCAAGACTAATAGTAATTAATTACAAACTAAATTCCTATGTAAATACACGTGTAAATTAGTGCTGATCATCTACAAGTCACTCAGCTAAGCTAAATTAATTAATTGCATCTAATTTATGATATTAAAAACTCTTCTTGTTACAATAATCTATAATTGAGATTTAGTATTAAAATAATAATAATAAAGTCAGTGAACCCTAGATTAACCTGAAATTCCTTATCTAGTTAGCTCCTAGAATTCCTTGGTCATCTAAAACTTTTACCACCAGTGGAAGAAGTTGATGGTGTCAATTACCTGCCAACAACTCAGGTAAAGCCTGTTGCTGCTGACCCTGGTGCAGCTGAAGCCCGATCCAGCTAGAAGTTATGTTCAAAGCCAAACCGTAAAGGAGCTAGGATTCATGTTATGATGAATGATTTCCTATGAAATCTACCCAATCAACACCTGTAGTACTCATCATATTGGAGAGTTCAGTCAAATTCCAGGAAGCAGAATTCAATCATCAGTTAATCTCAAAGCCGAATTTGGCAGTTAACTTCGAGTAAACAAAAAAACTTTCCATAGGCCAATATGGAACTTTCCTTTAATTCAACGATGAATTTACAAATTAGTGATTTGCTCCAGTGATTTTGAACACCAGTTAACCATTGACAAACTCGATGAGTAAAGTTAAATGACCTCCAGTGGTGTGTTTACAACTAAAGACCCCGTCCCAAGTGACGTCAGTAAAGACAGTCACCCAGTGAAGAATTCCAAAATTGACATTTCTGAAGTAAAGACCAGATGCAAATCTTGTCAGTGTACTAAATTTCGCCAGTGCTCCACAAAGATGTATAAACAGTGTAACAGTAAAAGCTAGTTAAAATTCGATACTTTGAATTAAAGAAAAACTAGTCGAACTTTCCAAAACCTCGTTGCGCCGGAAGTAATGAAGGACACTCCTAATTCAAAGCAAAACCAAAGCAAGTGTAAGCTCCAACGTTGTGCAAGTCTCAAATCAAGCAAAATGCTCAGTGAATGAAACACCGTGTGAATCCCATCAAGCGAACTGCCCAGTGAAAACAAGTCAATCAACCAGGAACTTTCCAAAAACTGTAAAAAAAAAAACAAAAAAAACAGTCAAACGTGTATGAAATATAACAGATGACGTAAACAGCTAAGGTGAAATTGAACTTAAAAAGTGAATCAGTGATGTGAAAATTTTAAAAACAAAAAACTTAAATAATTGTCATGTAATATATTTTTTTTAAAGGACCCACCTTCCACCCCTGGCTCTGTGCATTGTTTGCACAAAATAGGTTGTGTACTTTCGGGGACGTACAGCACGAGCAGTTGTTCGCTCTCCCCATTTTGGGACAGGCTGTCCCTAGAGATTCTTGGATTGCCGGAATTCCGTCACTCCAAGAAGCTCCTATGTTCCTTCAGTTTAGACTTCAGGTGTTGCGGGACGGACTTTTGACCAGGCATCCAAGGTTCTCCTGGTCTTTAGTTCATGTTTAGAACATTTGCTTGGGGGGTGGGGGTGGGTTCGCTAAATAACATATTTGCAATTTTATTATGAATAAGGAAAGATACATAACATTTAGGACAAACACATAAATAACACACTGACTTCACAATGACAACACAAACATGGACTTTATTCGGCATCATCTTCTTTTGCTGCCCCTGCAACGAGATAAGAGAGGAATTTTAGGATCGGATTGCGCGTGGGAATGTTGTTTCGCCCACAAAGTTTTTTTCCGCTTCTCCTTCATAGTAGTCTTCTTTACTGTTACCTTCCTCTTCCTCACTCACCATAGGGTTTAGGTTGTTTTAACTTGCCACGCTTTCACTCTCACTTCATTTACACTTGTATTCCTTGGGGGATAGGGAGATTGGCAAACCATAGCCGTAGAAATGATGTTCTCCTACAAAGTTTGTATGCATCTACCTTTGTTCTCCTTACTAGGTTTCCCTCCATTTCCACCTTAGATTCATTCCTGTTCTGATTTCCCTCTCCATCATTCACTCATTTGGTCGCACATACACTAGGCTATTTTGCTGTACGCTTCCATTCCGGGTTCCGGAATGTATGGGTTGTTTGGTTGTTAAATATTTTAATTATTATATGTTATACTATTTCACTACACTTTCCCGCCAGCACATTTATTCAACACGCACACGATGAGCGTCAATTGTGCCGGAATTCCTGCACAAGTCATTCTAATTTGCCACTGGCTTCCAGCGACCAATTATTCACTTTATTTGCTGATAGTCATGTTCTAATTAGTTGTTCTGTATAGTTTTATTTAGGCCACTTTTCGGTTGTTTTTAACATATCTGGATTGTTATTTGTCCATGTTTAGATACATAATGTTCGTTCGAGATGCTTGCTCGGCACCCGCGTGACGCCGCACGCACACGACACGCTCACGCCTCCCGAAACCCGTAATCGTTACTCTTCTATGTTAAGTTTATTTATCCTTATATCTATGTCATCCTTCCCCTCATAAATTTCTCTTTGTAGTACCTTGAGATTTTTTTATGTCAGCTCCTGAAGTATCTAGGCGAGTTCCGGTATTCGCAGGACCTCTGCCGTGCTTACATCCCTTATTCTATTTCTTAGATCCAATACTAAAATTTCTGTTTCGGTATATCTTAGTACTATATGTTCTGGTGTAGTCCTGCCAAAATTCAAAGAATATAGCAAATACGATAATATTTAAGATGTATCTGAATAAAAAAACTGTCTAGGAAAATATTAAATAGTACAGTAAGAAATTTTAGTATATTCTACGATCCAAGAAAACAAACAACAAAGAAAGATAAATTAAATTATATGGACGAAGAAATAACAACAGAAATAAACAAAGTAGTAATCAGCCTGTCCGATTCTGGAAGTGAGAGGAAGGAGGAGATAGAAGACAGCTTGCCGGATGAGGAAAATAAGAAACTAAAATCACATTCACAATTAAAGAGGGATCAATTGCGACTAATGAAATTTAGAAAGAAAAGAAAGGAGATAAAAGAAAGATACACACCTCAATCATCAAATGAAACAACTAATAGAGCTAATGTAAGCACGCAAACTGTAAAAGGGAAAAGATGCAATAATTGTTTTTCTAAATTAGGTGGAAAATTAGGTGAAAGATTTGACTCTAATAATAGAACTCTATATAATGAGGAAGTTGAAGAACAAACTGGAACTTTAGTAGCTGGAGGCGGAGCTCAAGAACTACAAGAAGAAAACGATAACAAGAAGACACCAACTAAAGAGAACTGCGCGCAGGGAGTCGCGAGTGGATCCAGAGATCAAAAGAAAAAGATAAATTGGACATATTCAGAAGAAGAAAGCAGTTATAAATTGGCAATTTTAGAGGATCCGCAGGTTCTAACCGTCGCCCTAAGACACATTTTACTTAAGATTCATCCAAATGGGGACAGGATAACATTTCCAGCACCAGACGCAGTGGATCGCATTTCTCTAAAAAGACATAATTTACCAGCAGATCCGGGAGAACTTGTGAATTTGGTAGATGAAGTCTTCGCCCGGAAGGAGACTTCAATCTTAACGAGCTATACAGCTACTTTGTGAGGGCGCATGGCAGGGTGCTGCTGGATCCGAAGGAGTCCTGGGCCCACTGCTATGTGCACACTAAATACCCACCATAGCATGGTGCCTGAGCGGTGCTCTGTGCTGCAAATAAATGCCCAACATTCCCGGACTGTTCGAGCGGAGGTAAAAGACTGGCTGATGAATTTCAAACTGATATAATGGGCATCCAGGAACCATATATTCTGAATAGATGGCTAATAAACATACCTACTACAGCTCAGATAGTGATGGGAGGAGAAGAACCGAAAGCAGCTATAATAAATCTAAACAGAAATTTTCAAATAATAGAAATTACTCAACCAACAGATGAATTCACTGCATGTGCGGAACTATTAACCAAATTTGGAAAATTTATAATAATAAGCTTGTACTGTCAATATAGATTTGAGATCACACAGTTTATAAATAAATTAGAATCAATAATAAATACATACCAGAACCAAAAAATAATTATATATATGGACGCAAATGCAAAGTCGCCTCAGTGGTTCAGCAACGTTAGAAATTATAGGGATAGACGAAGAGGAGAAGAACTTGAAGAATTAATATTTGCAAATAACTTGATTGTTATTTGCAAGAACAATTTAATAAGGAGGAGGGACAACCCCCAACCTTTTGTAACAAGGCAGGATCAGAAACAAATATAGACCTAACATTAACAACGCAAAATCTTTATAATAAAATCGATAATTGGCAAGTTTTGGATAGCCGGACCACAAGCGACCATAACGTAATTATTTTCGAAATTGGCACGGGAAACAATGTAGCGCAGGGTGCTGCTGAGGAAGAGGACTCCTTTAAATATAACATCAAAGGAATGAATTGGGATAAGTTTCAGAGACATTTGGCTTTCCCTGAGATAGAAGTCCGAACTGATGTGGACCTAGTAGCTGCAACTTTCGAGGGATCAGTCAGGAAAGCAGTTAGGGCTTCTTGTCTGTTGCAGGGGAAGATTAAGACAAATACCACGGCTCCTTTCTGATGTCGGGAGTTGGAAAAAATGAGGAGAATTGTCAGGGCAAAAAGGAAGAGCTACCAATTGGCACAAGACCCGGAGCTTAGAGAGAGAAAACTAGAACAATACAGAACGGTCAAGAACGAGTATAAGGAAAAAATAAGCATACGAAAGAAGGAATCTTGGGATACATTTGTAGAAGACAACCTAAAAATGGACGCATGGAGCTCGCGGTACAAGCTTTGTATGGAGAAGATAACACCCACAACTCTAATAACATTAAAGAAAACGGATGAAAACTACACCACAACGTGGAAGGAATCAGCAAAACACACTAATGGAAGAACTTATACCAAAGGATAAGGAAGAAGAAGAAACGGAAGAACAACAAAGAGTGAGGGCGAGAATAAAGGAAATATTAGATCAAACAGTAACAGAAGAAAATTATAATAAGGAGGAAATCACAGTGAAAATTCTGAAATTGATCAGGCAATTAAATCTCTAAAAATCAAAAAGCTGCGGGCCCAGATGGTCTCAAGAAGACTAAATACTTATGGATCCCGTACCTGGTAAGGTTCCTCACTGAATGCTTGAGGCAGGGAAGATTCCCGGAAAAATGGAAGGAAGCCAACCTAATTATCCTTTTAAAAAGCAGAGAGAAGCCGAGGTCTAGTCCAAGATCCTATAGACCCATCTGCCTTCTGAACTTCATTGGTAAGGGTTTGAGAAAATAATTGTAAATCGCTTACAGGCAGCTAGGAAAGGAATTGAGGAAGATCAGACACAATTTGGATTTAGGAAAGGAAGGTCAACCGAGGATGCTCTGAATAAGTTCTGCGATGGCGTGAAGGGGGCTGATGGCAAATATGTTTAAGCAATTTTCATTGACATCAGCGGAGCCATCAACAACCTGTGGTGGCCGGCCCTATTTTTTAACCTAAAGAATAGCGAAATACCAAATTACATAATAAGGGTACTCGGGGACTACTGTACAAACAGAACAGTCTGCCTGGGGACCCAGGAGAAAAGATGACCCGGAGACCGAATAAGGGATGTCCGCAGGGGTCGTTCTGTGGCCCAGTCTTTTGGGACATTTGCAACGATTCCTGCATAAAGAAGGTCAACAAAATGGAGGAAACAATGTTAATTATCGCCTATTCCGATGACATTGCGGTATTAGTGCAGGCAGATCCCACACGCGAAATGGAAGTTAAACCAATGAAAATGTTAAGACAATTCATTAATGGTGCGTAACTAACAAACTGACGGTCTCTGCTAAACAATCTCAGTATATGATATTTAAAAAATAAACTAAAAAGAAACCCTATAATAAAATTTAACAATCAAAACTTAAAAAGAGCTAAAACATTTAAATATCTAGGGATTATCCTAGATGAAAAACTAAACTTTAGTGAGCATATAGAAGCTAAGAAAAATAAAATAATCAAATTTGGCAATAAAATAACTACAATAAGTTGTACCATAACTAATTTGTCAATTCAATTGGCTCATAGGGATCTAGTGTGTGGGCACACAGGCTGACAGAAAATAAGAGTTTAGCATATAAACTGGATAGCGCACAAAGATTTGTATTAATAAGAATGTCCGGCGCATATCAAACTAAACCTGGGGTGGCATTAAACATAATATTAGGAATAGAGTCTCTCCATTTCGAGACCATCAAGTCTGCTGCTTTGTATTGGACGAAGAAAAATAATATAATAAGAGCTACGTAAATCTTAGGAACCTTGCCAAACAATAAAGAAGAAATAGAATAAATTATTATATATAAATGGCAAGACTTCTGGGAAAGAAGTAGAAAATCTAGAAGATTATATGGAATAATAGAAAATATACACAACCGACTGCAATGGAGAGGATGGAACCCGAGCAGAGTCGCTGTACATTTTTTAAGTGGTCATGGGTCGTACCGAAGCAACTTATATGAATTAGAACGAGTTGACTTTCCGATGTGCGTGTGAGGCCATGAGTCGACCCCGTCCTCGAGTACCCGGAAAACCAAGTAAATAACGAAGGAACAATTATACAACAACGGGAATTACAAGACACAACAGTATAAAACATAATGGAAAATGAGGAAACGAGGAACTCTCTGGATCTACTCGCGGTAAAGATTTGCATATATGTAAAATGAGATATATTAATAGGCAATAAAACCGAAACAATAAATAATTCTATGAATTAAACCACTGAGCAACAAACTCAAGCAAATGTATATAGACTATATCCCTTGTGTCCGTGTAACCATGTGTTTGCTCGATCATTCGCTCACCCGTTCGTTCCGTCGGTCAATTGTGTACTCGTCGGTGATGGATTGGGAGTTAGGCATGCATGGCGGGCGTAAGTGTAAGAGCGATTCTTCAGTCTAAAGTGATGGATGAACGATGTCATGCTAACTTTGTGGATTTTAGATCTTCTCCACGGTCATGGCAATCGCGTACCTATTCCCTAGAAGGCAGAAATAGCAAAAACTAATAATAACTGAGCGCTCACGGTGCTGCACGTATGATCGAAAATAAAACCTTTTGATCGCCCCCAGAGTTGCAAGCCGACTTGTAGTCAGGACAGCGCTCCAGTTCTGGATGGCAAGAACTTAAAAACTGCGGAAAAAATACAATGTTGCGAGTGAAAGTGAGAAAATGCGTGTGATGTGGGGTGATAGACGCGGTGAGTCTGGAAGAGAGAAGAGTAGGAGTTCCCGGAACCATCCCCGATCCATGGATCTGGAGAAGAAATCCCGCTGCCCGGGGACCTGAATCAACTCGACCGACTTGGAGCCGCGCACAGGATGAATGGGAGTATGAATGGAGGAATGAATGTGACTTTATGTTGTTTTCCATAAAATATTCATTGATCTAGAGGACTTATAGATCAGTGGGGTAAAGGAAGTTACAAATAGTATCAATTAGGTAATGGAAAAAGATTACAATTTGAAATAGGCACATATAATGTAAAGTAGGAACTTTCTAAGCTCAACAAGAGAACGGATACAAAATAGGAGTTGCAATGGTGTTAAAAACTAATAATAAAGATAATAAACAGCAATGCATGAATGAAAGAAAGAGAAAAAATAGACAAATCTAAAATTTTTATAAATCAAATCAGAGAAACGCACAAATAATAAATAAGAACTAAATGACAATAATAAGAATTAAAATAATAATGTCACACACAAACATAAATAAATAAATAGCTGTGGATTGTATAGCTCAAGTAACTTGTATATGTAAAATAATGTATGCATTATTAGGAAAAATAAATAGTAATTTTTCCCCCAACTCGCGGAAATAGGGCCCAGGTTTATCCATCGGGAACTGGGCTACAGAAATATCCCCCTCAGTCCTCCTATACTCTTCTCTTTTTTATCTTTTTTTGGATACCAGTTTAGAACTTTGCAATTTCAGGTCCTACGGACTCCGTGCCTCGACGCCGAGAGGGGGTCGAGACAGGGAGACCATATGGGGGATGGCCTACCCCAACTTTGTAGAGAATCCCTTTTAGATTCGTTGGGCCCCTCAGGCGCTCGAAACAAAACTGTGATAAGGGAGCAAAGAGGTAGGGGTGGCAGGAAGGTCCTAAAATAAAAAAAAACAGGACAGGACCTGCAAACCGGGACTATCGCTCTAAAAGGCTTCTGCCACTAACTTGGAGGATACCTTTTAATTCCCTTGCTAAGGCTTAAGGGAAGCGAATCCAACCCATACCTTCACGTCGTGTGGTCTGTTAGTACCAAAGTTACTGCTTGGCGAACGAACATGGATGGGCCGCTCACCAACCCGCATTAGCAGACAGCGTGGTAAGTCAAATGCCTGCATCCCTCCTTTCTTATCATATGATGGTAAAGTAAAGAAACAACCCAGAGGACGGAATGCAGCTGGCAACGGCAGCGGTCAGTCCTGGAGGAAGTCAGAGGGTGAAAACGTCCGGATTTGTACTGTGGACTACCAGGACACCGACACGGCAACTCGAACGGACCTATACGTGGTGACACGGCAACTCAAACGGACCTATACGTGGCGACACTCAACTATCAGTCACTTGGAGGAGGGGACTTATTAGAAGAATTGGAAAACGAACTTAAGAAGATCAAGTTGTACATCATGGGACTATAAGAATGAGGAGGAAGAATGAAGAACAGCTGGAACTAACGTCAGCGCACACGCTCTACTTCAAACGAACAGAAAATAGAACTAACTAACAAACGTTGGCTTTATAATTAAAAATCCCGTTTGGCATGTCTACAGGCTGAGGTAGATTTCGATTATTTTTTTTTCAAAAATTCAAATCTCGCCTTATATGAGCGCTATCGAGAAACTTTTTATTGATTTGTATATTATTCATCAAGAACTTTTCAACGATACTCCAGAAGACGTGTTTTTAAAAAATTGAATTTCCACCCCCACCCCCACTCGTAACCCCACACCCCTGAATCGTTGGTGTCACCGTAAACTTCATAGCAAGTACTATAATTTATGCAGACAAAGTTCCCTCTAAACTTCATAGGGCTGATATACCAGGTGTCTAAATATGAAACCGGAATTTGTGCATAGACGGCGTCAGCTGTCACTGTAGTTGCCGTAAAACTGGGTCCTTGGCGCCACTTGCTTCTTTTGACTGCTGATAACGATTTGCAACTCACAACCAGACAAGTTTCATGTCATAGTGTAGTGTTTAATACCGTTGAACATGGCGCAATTAGTACCTACAAACTACGATGTGCGGACAGTATTGATTTTTTTGTTACAATTTGAAGAAAACTGCTGCAGAATCGCATCGCATGCTTGTCGACGCTTACGGTGATCATGCTCTTAGTAAGTCACGGTGCTATACGTGGTTTAAAAAATTTAAAAGTGGCGATTTTGACGTGAGAAACAAAGAACGTGGAAGACCACCGAAAAAGTTTGCAGACAGCGAATTGCAAGCTTCGTTGGATGAGGATGACGCTCAAACGCAACAACAACTCGCGAATCAATTAAATGTGACACGAGAAACAGTTTCCATACATTTAAACGCCATGGGAAAGATTCAGAAGGTGGGAAAGTGGGTTCCACATGCATTGACTGAACGACAGCAGGAAAACTGAAAAACCACTTGGGAAATTCTGCTCGCCAGTTACAAAAGGAAATCATTTCTCCATCGAATTGTGACTGGTGACGAAAAGTGGATCTATTTCGAGAATCCTAAGCGTAAAAGATCATGGGTAACTCCAGGAGAAACAGCGACATCGACTGCAAGACCAAATGGCTAAGGACGGAAGACAATGCTTTGTGTTTGGTGGGATCAGAAGGGAGTGATCTATTATGAACTGATGAAACCTGGCGAAACCGTTAATACCCAACGTTACCGATAACAAATGATCGATTTGCATCAAGCTTTGCGTGAAAAACGACCAGAATATGACCAAAGACAACATAAAGTGATTGTGCTTCACGATAATGCACCCTCCCACACAGCAAAAACCGTCAAGGAAACGATTCCGACGTTTGGCTGTGAAATCCTTCCGCATGCAGCTTATTCACCAGACTTGGCGCATTCCGATCTTCACTTTTTTGCATCCATTGGACACGCACTTGCTGACCAGCTCTTCACATCTTACGAAAATGGCTTGATGACTGGTTTGCAGCACAAGAGCCACAGGTTATTTGGTCTGGGATCCACACATTGCCGGAACGATGGTAGAAATGTATCGTTAGCGATGGCCAATACTTCGAATAAAATAGTTCTTAGTATTGTCATCCAATCACTGTGTCTTTTCTGTAAATTCCGGTTTCATATTTACACACCTGGTAAACATCTCTTTTGGCGTACTGCGTCCCGGGTTCGACTCCAAGTGCAGAGTAGCGGTTCGGATTTCACTTTTAAGTTGTAGCTGTAGGTTCCGTCCTTCATAACCCCGCTTCTGCATATGGACATTAAGGAGAAATAAAGTTATTTCTATCCATATGTAATATAAA
>JAGDQP010004940.1:45487-60385 GCA_022664845.1 Lepisma saccharinum | reverse complement strand
TATATATATATATATATATATATATATATATATATATATATATCAATAGATAGATTTTTCCTCGAAATCTAAAGACCTAGATACGGATCACAGAAATTGAAAGAATTTCAGATAGAATCGCACGAGTATTAATAAAGATAAACAAGAGATACAATATAGAAGTTATACAAGTATATGATTCAACAACGTCGAAGAGGAAGAAGTCGAAGACCTATACGAGGAGATACAGAAGATTTTGGATAGTAGCAAATCGCATTACAAATTTATAATAGGAGACTTTAATACGAAAGTACGAACTATCAGAGCACTGACGTGGGAAACTTTGAATTTGACAAAAGAAGTAAGGAGTTAGTGGAATTGTCAGAAATCAAAAGACCGTTCATTTCCAATACATTTTTTTAGATGCCGCCCCTGAGGAAGTGGACATGGAAAGACTCAAATGGGACTAAAAACGAAATAGACTACGTTTTATCGAGTAACAGGGAAATTCTGCGAGACGTGTCAGTTCTGAGAAGGTTCAAAATCTCAAGGGATCATAGGATGGTTAGATGTAAGCCGAGACTAGATGCTAGACTAAAGAGAAAGAAGCTTATCAGAGGAAAACCGCCAGTTGCAGATTTTGAAAATCTAGCGAAACACAGACAGGCATTCGAGATAGATTAGAGCAAATTGAAAGAGTTAGAGGATGAAGAGGACATCAAAAGCAGAAACAAAATACTGACTGAGATAATAAGAGAGACAGTCAAGGAAATAGCAGGCATCAAACAGATAAAAAGAGAGCAAAATCTCATTAGAAACTAAACTTTTGATGAAGAAAAGAAGGGAAATGGAAGAAGAGGAAAATTACATAAAGAGAAATAAGTACATAGAAATAAATAAAACTGTAAGAAAGTAAATAAGAGAGGATATACGAAGATACAACGAAAATCTTGTGAGAAATACAATCGAGAGAAACAAGAGCCTGAAGGAAAACAAACAGCAGCTCATGATATGGAAGAAGCAAACAATTGTAGTCAAGAAACCAGACGGGACCGTAACACGAAATAAGAATGAAATCATAACAAAAAATCGAAAAATGTGCCTGCTGAATAGAGAAATCCGAACAAAAACACCAGAGGCGCAAAAAGTGGAGCCAAGTTCTTTAGCCCTAAAAAGGTGTAAAATGGGAGACGGATGAGCGAAGTTCCTTGGTGACAGTATGTAACAGGAACAAAGGAACTTCGCGCGAGCTGGCAACAGCCTTAGGGTTGGTGGCGGTGGACGTAGTGGGTTTTAGGATCCCCACCACCCTTATAGCTTGAGGATCATGAACCTTGCCACCTCGCGCCAAGTTCCTTTGTTCCTGTTACTTCATCTTCCTCGCAGTCTTGATTTCATCAACTTTGTTAGAATCTCCTTGCCTTACTACTTCTTCAACTTTAAAGTTTTCTCATGTTTAATGGAGTCTAATGACAGATGTGTCAGTCCAGTAAATGATTCGCAGTAACTTTTTGTATGCACTTTCGATGCCTTGATGTTCAAGTGATTTAAGTACTGCTGCCAAGGAGATCGAATCGAAGGCTTTTCCAAATCTATCAATCTCAGACATAGTGGAAGTTCATATTCGTTAGTCATTTCCATAACGTCATTCAATGTTTGTATGTGGTCCATTGTGCTAAATCCACGACGAAATCCGGCTTGCTCCCTCATGCTACTCGTAACAAAGAGCTTTGGTTGGAGAGTAGTGCATCCTAAGCACGAATAGACTATCTGATTTCACATATATTAAGAGAAGTATGGATTAAAGTTCGGACACTTTACAAGTGCTCAAGTTTTCTAAAGTGCTCTTAAATTAATTAAAATTACACTTTCGTGTTGTAAGATGGCAAGATCAGTGCATCTGCACCCAGAATTTCCTGTTTCTGTGGAACAGGCAGAAAGAAAACTTTTCCGTTATTGCGGGAATTTTCCTTTATTTCTCGCAGTAACCGATACGGAAAGCTATATATATATATATTTGAAATTTCACTAACAACTATCTCATTAGGTTAGTGCTGCAATCGTATTTGTAGTTAATATAATTACATTTAAATCAATACCCACCCAAATTAATGCTCACTGTTTAGACATTTGGAAAAGTTCCTTGACATATCCCAGTAGTGTCTGAGCGTATTTGAGGCTATTTTAATTCAGTACGTACTTAGATAACCAACCCCCTGTGGTGAAACGAATAACGACGCAGACAATGTACGCATACTAATGAGCTACTACACGCACACGAACGAAATTTGGACTACCCCACCCAGAGTGGCGCAGACGCGTACTGCGTCGGTGGCATGGTATTGGCGGACATGCTTAGTGCTAGTTACTTTACAACGAGGAGACTTGACATTACGAGACATACTTACTGACGAACCATGGAAGCATCAAAGCCTGTTGTACGTATTACAGAAAGACATAATTTTTCCAAGACATGTGGACAAATGTGTACAAAATGTGCAACCGCGGGTTAGAAACATAAAAAGACACATTGAACACACTAAAAACTCACATTTTTTTCCGGTGAGATCACATAAATACTAAAATCTCCCGGCACAAAAAGGACACAAAAACTTCACCTAAAATGAACTTTATGTGAACCTATCAAAAAAATGTGTTTTAGTCTGCTCAATGTCTTTTTATTAGATTCTGGCCCATATTACACATTAAGTTCACATTATCTAGACTTCGTTTTAGATTACTTTTATTTCTTTTGCCAATATTAAATGAACTTTTTGTGCATAAATTGTGTATCAGTACACCAGGACTGCATATATTGTGCACTAAAAATGAGAAACAGTTCATATTAATTTCACAAGAAGTTCATATATGCTATTATGCACTAAAAACGTGCGAAAACTGGAACATATTGTGAACTTTATTCGGGACATATTGTGAACTTTATGTGTATCTTAGGTGTAGCCCCCTACTTTGATTTTCAGTGAAGTTCATTTTTGGTGAAGTTTTTGTGCACTTTTTATGGTATTCTAGGAGATTTTTCAGTGTAGATGTTATGTCAGTTATATTTTGACAAGTTTGTTGAGCTAGACTATTTCGAAAGAGTCTATAAACTTTGTCACAAACCATGGGAAAGGTTAAAATTTCGATTATTTTTACCCGACTATTAGTTTATGGCGTCTATTTTCCAAGATGGTTGGCTTGTTGCTGGAGTTGCGTTGGTAAACTTTATTCCACCGTTTTTATCACACTTTTTTCATTTAAGAAACGGACGTTTGTTGGACTATCTGATACAATTTGTTTGCTGTTGTTTTAATTTTTTTATTATTTTTACCTGATTATACCTATTACTTTATTATGAGAGCCATTTTTCAATAAGGTGGCTTAATTATCAGTGGTGTAACTAGAATCTTGCATGTCCCTGGCTAACTCGTATCGTGGGTCCCCTCCTTCGATTTCACACTGACATCCTCACATATTTTATATCTTAATAATTTTTGTAGCCTACATATTAGAAATATGCAGGCTAGCATTATTAGATGGCTAGCATTATTTCAGTAGCTCTTTTGACACCTGACAAAATCCATCCCGCGGCATACCGCACAGTCATCAAGGCAAAAGGAGGATCTCAAATCTCAATCTTGCTGGGTGGACGTGCCAGTGAATTCATTTGGCACTTCAATGTATAATTTTTCCTTTGGTAAAAAATTTCATATTCACTTTCACCAAGTGCAATATTTTTTAACAGAAACCATTTGAGATTCGTGATATGCATTTTAGTTTGTAAAGATCTAACGAAAGATTTCGACGACATTATTCAGGATACAATGGGAGGATACAATGATAATGGGATAATGATGGCTACTGTTGTGTTTTCAATAACTTGCATTCAATCAATCTGAGCTTCGGAAATACATCAGCGCCTAGCAAACGTGACTTAACCGTAGTCGGTAATGCCAGTGAATATTCATATTTAAAATAAATATGTTTAGGGCAGCCACGTCTTGACTTTCTATATGGCACTATTTTAGATTTTAAAACCAAATCTTTTTTCAATTTCCGAATAGAATTGACCACCATTTGGAACCCTGAAATATCGAATTTTACAAACAAATATGTGTTTTGGTGCTGCAGCTATTTAGGATTTCAGAATCCAAACCATCATCTTAAATTTCGGATATCAAATGTTTTAGAATTACGGATCGTATTCATAACGTTTCAGAATATTCAAATGCTAACTTCAAGGAAAATGGGATTTTAGTTCTCTTTTAGTTCTCCTCATATTCAATTTAGGATTTTTTCCTCAAAATCAACCTGAATTCCATACGGAAAAATATAGATATCAATTTTTTGAAATTTGGACTTTTATTAAACTCGTATTATTAAATTATCTTAGGCATATCGGTACCCTCAATCTCAATAAAAGTTGAATGGAAATTCAAGCCCACTGAGAACATGCTATTCCTTGGCAAATTCCAAAAGAGGATCACTCTTTACAACAAGTTTCTAGAAATGCTCACACCTAAACATCGAGTTATAAAAAATTCAGATCATAACCAAACTTTGTATATCGATTCAGTATCTAACAAAGGCCCTACAATGTTATTTCTAGAGCCTGCCGTTTAGTAAGAAAGGAGTAAATGATAATTAATGAGGGAAAACTGACGTATGAAGCGTATTAGAAGCATTACTGTAAACATTCGTTCAAGTAGCTCTTGTCGAGTAAGAAGTAGAGCGTTAGCTTACGGTGCAAAAGATCCAGGGTCACGTTTTTTTTATCTTTTATTTTTCTATATTAACTGTGCTATGTTATGTTTCACAATATGATTTTGACATGTAAAGTGAATGTTATTGTTTTATACGTAGATCTTTGTTTTTTATTTGTATTTTCCTTTTTGCTTAATTTATTTAAAATCTACTAGTTTACGTAGAACAATCTATTAATACGCATAAAGAACGGAAAAGTTATGAAAATAAGAATAAATAAACGGTTGCATTACACATACAGAATTATTATTATTATTGATTCCGTAATTGTAACGAGACAGTTTATTTATTTTTATTTTCATGCTGTGTCTGTACTTTATGTGAGAACACAATTGTTCTTAATAAATTAGCATATTTTTTAAAAAAATTAAGCAAAGGTAAGAAGCAAAATCATAAAACAATAACATTAACTTTATATGTTAAAAGCGTATTGTAAAATATAACATTTGCTCAGTTTCTACAGGAAAAGAAAAAAAGGAAATATACGTCGCAACCAGAGCTTAAATCTTGCATCTTTCCTACAGTAAGCTAACGTTCTACCTCTTCTTCCACCCAGAGCGTCTAAAAAGAACGTTTATAATAAAGATTCTACTACTCTCCGCAAGTCAGTTTTCGTTCATTAATTATCATTTACGGCTTCTGTACTGAACGGCAGGTTTTAGAAAAAAAATTGTAGGGTTTTTGTTAGATATTCTATCGATATAGAAAGTTTGATTACGATCTGAATTTTTGTTATCTTAATGATTTGGTGTCTGATACTTAAAGGGAAAATTTTGTTGGTTGACAACACGTTGACAACACGACTAAGGCGTATAACACCTAATGGTCTAACAAGTGAAACTTCTCCGACTATAAACTGCCTGCTACCAAATTTCAGACCTTAGTTCAGTACCGGATTGAAAGACAAAGAGCTTTCTTCTGTCTACTAATTGCCTCATATATAAATATAAATCAACTGAGATCCACGTTTGAGATTTTGTAGGACAGTGGTCTATAGCCTCATCTACGGTCACACTGCCGGGAGCTCTGCCTCTGGTCTATTGAATATTAGGTCTTTACATTTTCTGTGCGGTTACATTATATCTATACTTCCTCCTAAGTACTCTCAAACTACGTATCGTAGGAAGGTTTTGCAAAGACAGTTTATGGCTGAGAATTTATCAGGGAATAATATGACAAGTCTCCATGGAAGCGAATTCTTTATTCATCCTGTATAACATGCTTGTATACTCCACCATAAGATTATATACTTTGCGATGAAACATAAAACCAAGTGCTAAATGTTAAACAAGTAAGGCGATGCCTTGTCGGAGAACCGTGCACATGTGCTACTGCCAGGCTTTGAGCATTCACTTTGAATTATCTATGTATCGTTGAAAATGGTTCGCTTAAACATTTCGAGCCGCACCTCAAACACCTTGGTAGCCGTAGTAGTTCCTGAGTTGAAAGCTGTCCACAGACAGACGCCTTAAATTCAATGATATAAGGCTGCTACTTAAGCCTAAAAAACGAATAAACTTGATATTCATAAAGAAAAGAGATGCACAGACAAGAATTGGTCATCTTGGATCCTCGCATATCAGCCAAGTTGACTACAGTTTTCGTTAACTCATCTAATCGAGAGTAGCCTGTGTGTATAAAACTATTGAGCCCCTCAGTTTTCTTTTTTCACGTGATTAGAACCGAATGCAAATAACTGATAAGCATAATTTGAAATTTTAATGAAATCTCATGTGCAAAAGATTAATTTATTCTTGTAATTTACTAAATTAAAAACAAACTGAAAAATACACGTAAAAGTATAAAACAAGTTTATTCAAAACTAAAACATGAAAACTATACAATAACATAAAAATAAATAATTTAAAGAATAAAAAGTTTGTCCAGGGGTTCGAACGTCAGTCGTGATATCTAACTAACAACTCTTGAGTCTTTCGCTTTGGGCGTCAACACGAAACATATCGAATAATCAGAATGTTATGTTAACGAAGCAGCGAGTAAACTGAAGCGAAAATTTTCTTGCTCAAGTATAGACTAGGTTACAGCCGCGTTGCGCCGTATGTTTCTTATTTCCCATTCGTGTTGAAACTGATAATAATATTTCAATAGCCAAGAGAAGTCTTATCGTTTGAGCCTTTTTCTGTGATTCAAGAGTATATGTCATGTTGCCAATTTTAAATTCAGTACTCCACAAGCTACTAAAATATTGTATAATTTTCCGAAAATGAATAGAAATTATGGATGAAGGTCATTGGTAAATATGTGTGGTGTTCGTTGGTGAATTTCTTGCTTAATACCAACAAAATAATATTAAATACCCATTAACACAATTGTTAAGTGTACAGTTGTTTACAAAAAAATATATACAGGATTTGAGTGTGATACTGAACCAGATATTAATTAGTTTTCAAGAAAATCAAAAGTTTGAGCAATTTATAAGCATTAATATGGTAATAGAGAGGATTCCATTTCAGCCTTAAGCAGCAACTGCTGTGAATCCTTCTCTGTCCGTCTCTCAACAACTTTCAACTCAGAAACTACTAAGACAACATAAAGCATGATACAATGCCTGCGTTGTCCTTATTTACTGTCTCCTGTCAAGAAATTGTTCGGGAGTTGAGTAAAAACATTTTGATAATGAAGTGAAGGGGACAGAAATGTTGAATTTTTTGTAGTACTAAAACTGGACATATGCTGTAACGTTAACAATTTTCCGGACAACGGAACACATGATCAAAAAAGGACAGTCCCATTAAAGCGGGACCTTGGTCGCCCTACTATAGAGGCCTAAAGCGCCATCAATAAAATTTAATTCAATTCAATAAATTTATGGAGATAATACATTTACCCGCATATTTCTCTTGCTTCATTAAAACTAGCAGACAACAGATTCGGTTTTCTGATAAATTTTCCCTCACTCGTAACGTAATGAAAATCGTTCTATCAACAGTCAGTTAATACTGGAGATAATATAATTTAAGAGAGTTGATCACGCCGTTTTGAATTCGAAAAAAATATTCAGGACGGAAAGTCGACTCGAACTGACAACCCTCTATTTTAGATCGCCAACCTTAACCACTACAGCACAAAGGCAACAGCACTATCGGACTTTCATCGGCATTTCTAACTGCGCATTTAGTTTCAAAAGGAAAGGATCTGAAATTTCCATATATTATTATTATTATTACTCTATAGCTGACGAGTGATCACACACAATGGTGTAGAAACTAAATAAAATAAAAAATAGCTCTTCCTATATTTCCAGACGAATTCCCCAAACTTCCGACAATTTCTATTTGGTAGAGTGCCTCCGGTTTAATGCAGACATAAACTAGATTTACGTTAGGAAAAGTATTTTTATTTTTATAACTATTATACGGCACTTCAGCATAGATTCTGAATATCTGTTAACTTGTTTTGAAATGATTTATTGATTTCATTTCAATTGTATTAAAAATATTAAAATAAATTATATTCTTGTTTAGAAGTGACTGAAGAAATATAATTACAATATTCTCTATATAATATCTGTAAGCTCTACCCTTTAAGTTATTTTTACAGGTGAGTAAGAGAGTTTTTTCTAACCCACACACTTATATACTAACGGAAGACGTAATTGGACCAGTTGTTTTTGTTTTCAATTTAATTAAATTAATTATAAATATAATTTCAGCACTAATCTAATGAGGTAGTTGATGACGGAATGTTCAAAAAATTTCTTATTCGTTGCTGTCACAAATAAAAGAATATTCTCGCGTTCAGAGGCGTAGTCTATTTCTGTCTACATAAACATAAAATTTTAGATTCAATTGTACTGATATTGTTCTTTTACTACAGGAGAGGAGCGCAGTTATAATTAAATGAAAGAGCACTTGAGCACAAGACTGGAAACTTAACAGTGGCGAATAAAATCTGGAAATATTGGTGATAGAGATGTTCTATTGTAGCTAATACAAGATTTCTTGCTTATTTGAATAATTTTAAATTTACACGTATAACTTTTTTCGCGAACCCTCACAAAACGCTCGAAATTTCCTCAGAATTCCGCGGACCCCAGAGGGACCCACTTATGAGCATGACTTTGTAAATTAGATGTTACAGTTGCCTACTTTTACTTAAACCTTCACGTTCAGACAAGAAACTAAAAATCTGACTTGAAACCAGGCACCTCGTGACTTTGTTTGTCCTAAAGAAATGTCACTTCGTAACCCCTCTCCCAAAATTAGGGACCTGGAGACCAGAAATGGGTGCCCTGTACTGAATACGAATATCGTTTACTTTTTCAGGAAAGGATTTTGTGATTCGAAATTTCTACTAAAATGAAACTGCTAAGATAGAAACAAAAAATGGCGGCCATTTTTGTTTCTAAGAGCTTCACTTTTCTATCAATTTGGAATCCCTAAAATCTTTTTCTAAATAAAGTAATTCATATTCTGTCGGAAATCAACTCATTTGATACCCCATATGACTTACTCATAAACATGACTATTCAGGCCTCGAGGTTCCCCACCCCTTCTCTAGGCCAAAACGTTCCCAATTTTTTGGAAGCGTTATCGCAAATTACAATTTCTTTGGACCAAAAATAAGTAACATAGTTCCGGATTTGAAATTTTGGTGAGTTTTATTATTTTCCTTCAACCTAAGAACATAGAAAACGCTTCCATCTTTAACATAGAAAACTATTTTTCTTTAAGAAAGGTTGTTTTTTGCCCAATTTCCATTGAAAATGGCCGAAACTTTGATTAAAAGCTGTTTCACTTTTGTGAAAACTTTGCTATAAATTTCGAATCCGTAATTTTTCTGAAGAATATAATTCTAATTTATATTCAGTAGAAAAAAATATTTCATTTGATACCTCACACAATCCACTTTATAAATTTCCCCTGGCTCCCAATTTTGGGGGTCTTATATCGTATAATTACCATTTATTTAGGTGAAGACACTATGCCTTTTTTAAAGTACAAGCGCTTTTAAATATTTTCTTTCAACTCAAGTGGTTTTAAAAATGAGAAAAAAAATTCTTTGATCAATTTTCGATCAGAAATGTCCGCCGTTTTGTTCCAAAGGTAGGTTTTCTTTTTTGGGAACATCGCTATAGATGTTATTTATACCATAAGGAATAATATAAAATTGGTCTCGAAGGATAGGACCAGGGAGTGTACGTCGGGACTCATAGAAAATAATTGTGAAAAACATCATTTTGACCAGTTTTCAACCAAAACTGACGGCAATTGTAGTCTAAAACCAGTTTTCTATTTTGCGAACACTTGTTTCATGTTATTGATAGCAAATTAATATTTTCTGGTTCTACCATTCAAACGATAAAGAACCAAAAACAACGCATTTAATGTCTCCGCCTGTAGGCTTGTGGCGTCATAATACTGATTATTTTGGAAACTAGTTTTCACACGGGACAAATTTCATATGTTTTATTAGTAAATATGAAAATTAAATACGTACGATCGTAATCTTAAAAATAATATGATTCTTTCAAAGAAGGAAAATAACATTAACATGTTTTAAACACGCTTAGAAAATCATTTGAAACAAATGTTCAAAATGTTTTAAACAAAATGTTTAAAATAATCGTCTCTGTATAAAACACGTTCAAAGCATCTACTTAAACATTTCGTTTCAAACATTCCAATCCTATAATAGACCCGTGTGGGAAGTTCCCATAAGTAGTGTAGTTTATAAAAGTAGCAGGAGATAGGTATGTCTGGCACGAAATTCGAACACCTGGACCCATAAATTTTAACTTTCGACGTTTCTCACGACCTTTGGTGACACATAAAGGTCTCTGGGACTGACCCCAGACTTTTCCTCACTTTCCAGACCTCACCTCACTTCCCAGAACATCATGATAAAAAGTTTTGGTGAAGGCCACCATTTTGATGACGAAATATAAGATATGTGATTAATGAATAATATCCCTGATCGAATATACAATAACATGTACATTAAATATGACTTGGTGAACCTCGACTGCAAGGAAAAGATAATTTTTATGTTGAAAACAATTTTAAGATCTCAATGAAATGTCGTTTGATAAACAAAAGATATTTAAAAATAAATAAAAATGACTATATATAATACAACTTGATCTACAAATAGAATAATAACTGAATGAAAGGCTGAATTACCCGTAATTAATATAGATGAAATTCGGAAGAAATTATGGACCATGATGCAAGAAAACCTCTGTCAAGACGATCTATAGTTGGCTTTGAACCCAAACTTCTGTACCTCATTCCTGAAATCCGCGTACGACAGTCACTGTTTCATTTAGAAATTGTACAGGGGTTGGACAAAAAATCTAAAAACACGTCATACAGGACACGTAACTGTGGCCCGCCACTGTACACCACGTGTTACGGTTGCCGATCGCGTTTTGTTTTCAATGTGTCATGTGGACCTTCCTCTTCCGTCAGCAGTACCCAGTTCACCTGTGAGTGTCGTGGTGTGCAAGTGGTGCGGTAAAATGGGCGACCTGACAGACTTCCAAAGAGGCATGATCGTTGGTGCCCGTCTGGTTGGAGCTTCAGTGACAACAGTGGCGACCATTGTGGGGGTATCGACAGGCACTGTGTCCAATGTCACGAGGGCATACACAATGCATGGGCAAACAACGTCTGCAAAGCACAACAGTGGTCGAAAGACAATCCTGTCTGATAGGGACAGGAGGGCATTAAAACGGATTGTAGCAGCTAAAAAGCAGACCACTGCAATGAAAATTACGTCTGAACTCAATTCCGGCCTACAGAACCCGGTTTCATCAAAAACAGTGCGACGGGAACTTCCTAAAATGAAAATTCATGGCAGGGCCGCGATCGCCAAACCTCTGGTCACAGCAGTAAATGCGAAGCGGCGTATCCAGTGGTGCAAGGACCACAAGGAGTGGACGCTTGATCAGAGGAAACACGTAATGTATTCCGATGAATCGACCTACACCTTGTTTCCAACAACCGGTCGTGTTTACGTATGGAGAACACCGTCGCAGGCCTATGATCCAGACTGTCTGCGCCCAACTGTAAAGCATGGGGGTGGTTCTGTTACAATATGGGCAGTGATATCGTGGTTTTCTGCAGGTCCCATCATAGCCCTGCATGGAATGATGAATGCTAAGGTGTATGAGGCCATTTTGGGGGACCAGGTTCTACCCATGGCCCACACATTGTTCCCGGATGGTGATGGCATCTACCAAGATGATTTGGCACCCTGTCACGCTGCAAAAACGGTGCAATCATGGTTTGAGGAGTATGACCAGTAGCTATCACACCTCCCCTGGGTCCCACAATTACCAGATCTGAACATCATTGAGCCATTGTGGTCTGTGTTAGAAAGGCGTGTTCAGTCTCATTACCCTCCACCATCATCCCTTAAGGAACTGGAGCATGTTTTGGAGAAAGAATGGTACAACATTCCACACACCACGATTCAGAAGCTGTATACGTCCACTCCACGTCGGATCCAAGCTGTTTTGGACGAAAAAGGAGGCCCCACACCATACTAGGTATGATTTTCACACTTTTTCAAACGTTTTAGATTTTTTGTCCAACCCCTGTATGTAAAAATGACGATTGCCTGTCACTGAACGAAAGCAAAACAGTTGAAAATAGATTAATTTAATTTTGGAGATCGTGAGAGAGCGTGAGATTGTTTGTGCTTATGTAATTTTGGTTACCCGATACACGGAAACGCACTTCCGCAGGGTGCGAAGAAAGACATATGGTCGTCTTGTTGTGTCGCCAGAGAGAGATGAGGAAGGCTCACAGTGCCTGTGAACATTTATAAGATGGGATCAAAGGTTTAAACTTCCGTGAAACAATAAAACAGAGACATATGAACAGAAAAACAACTGAACAGGGTCTGTTTCCGTGCAGAGGGCTTGGGAAACTGTGATATTAGTGTGTTTAACATACACAGGAAGGCTTTGTCTGAGGCAGATTTTATCGGAAGAGTGTTTGGTAAGCATCTGTTACATGTAGATTACGGAAATGAAGGCTCCATTTACAATCGAGAAAAGAAGAGTTTCACACTAGAGAATGATATAACAGGGGGTTATATTATACCGGATATTGGGGTGTAGCATTTGGGTGTCTGGACATATGAAGACAGAGAGAAAGAAAGAGGTAAATGAATTATCTGTCCATGTGAAAAGATGAAACAGCAGGAATTCACTTACTAATATTATGAGAACCAGCCCAATTATCTGCTAATAATCCTTGACATTTTCCCAGGACATGCGCTGAAATTGAGGAAGAAAGCATCTTGAGCGCAGGTTATATATATGAACTTCGATAATACAGAAATAGCAATTCTCAGTTGTGTCTCCTTGTCGAGCATTCTATATTATTGTGAATGTGTTTTATAGAAGAGAGAAGATTTATATAGGGGTAAGTGTAATATTTATTTATACTCTATAACTTTTGATTAGAAATTGAGTATTATAGCTACATTTTTTGTATATAAAAAGATTATGTTTTTGTACTACAAAGTAATACAATATTGTCATAGTTTATCTTATAAAATCAATCCATCCTGACTGCAATTTTACTAGAATTTTTACACAAACGAAATAGCACAGCAGAGGTGTTAATTATTTTACAGGGACTAAAGCAGTCGTAGCTTTGTTGCTTTGGAAGATATTAAGAACGATGTCGCTGGCCGCAGCTCAGTCGGTTTGTTTTCGGAAAGTCGTGAATGATTTCGGTGCCGCTCATCCTGCCTGAGATTGTTTCAGTTACAGAAAACAAATAGCACAATACTGATTGCAATTACTTTGCGAAGGAGTTGGAGCGATCGTAGCTCAGTTGCTTCGGAAGGTGGCGGAAACGACTTCAGTGGCTGGTTATTTTGACTACGGCTTTCTAGGTTTGTTTCTTAGTCGTTCAAAGATAATAACATAGCATTGGTGATAATTATATTATATTATATTGATTCAAGCACCCGTAGCTCAGTTGGTTCGTTTTCGAAAGGCTTTTGGAAAAATTCCGATGGGTGCCAATGTGAGTTTTTTTTATTTATACAAAACAAATAACATAACGCTGCTTGCAACAATTTATGATAGAATCCTAGTGGCTGTAGCTCAGTTGGAAAATTATAGACTTTACATTTACGAGATACCAGGAAGGATTTCAACATTATACCGTTCTGACATTGGTTTTTCTATGTTTTATTAGCCGTGCAAAGAAATAGTATAATAGCGATGTTAAATATTGTGTGGCGGTTGTAGCACAGTAGTTTTATTATTGCAAGGTATTGATAATGATTCCGTCAGTATGTCATTTTGAAAGAGGTTTTTCACATACACAGAACAAATACCGAGACACTCTTGGTAATTACCTTACAAAATCGAAATGGCTGTAGCTCAGTGGTGAAATCATTGACTACATTTGAGAGCTTTTGAGAGATTAAATGCCGTTTTCTGTTACATGTACAAAATAAATGACACAATCCCAATGGTAAATAGCGCATTTAAAGCCGGATTGGCCGTGGCTCAGTGCATAGAACATTAGCTTTATTATCGGAAAGTTGTGGTGGTCTAACTTACCACCAAAAGACCAAAGACTAGATTTTGTTTTCACATTATCTTGGATATTATCTTAACCTGAACCTAAGATGAGTAAAGGTCATAAATAAAATGACTTGGAAACTACGAAATATTGCTGAAGAGTTTGTATGATACTCTGAAACTTTGAATCCTATATTAAGACGCTAGTAAACAGGGATGGTTGCAGAGCGGTCCCGGCGTCCCCATTTTCATTTTGCATCTTAATATAGCAGTCAAAGAGTTAATTTTCAAGTATTCTGAGTAAATGTTTATAAGACAACTCAATGGAGACAATATATGAAAAGCATGTTTTCAAAGAAAACTATACAGGGTGGTGCACCTCTCTCTTGCATGTGCCCCCTCCTAAAAACTGCGCATACATATGTATAGAAAGTGAATATTCATAACAGAAGTCAATGCAAACAAAGAAAAAAATCTTTTTCGTGCAGGGTTAAGTGATCAATACTGGGTGCCCGCTCGTGCATGTGCCCCAGCTCCTGAAATTTCGCATATATATGTATAGAAAGTGAATGTCTATAAGAGAAGTTAATGCAAGCAGAGTATAAAATAAAAACATTTGCGTACTGAGTGCCCTCTCTCAT